>JANBPK010001568.1:0-30329 GCA_027579435.1 Candolleomyces eurysporus
TTGCCGTGCCGTCTCTTTTATGTGCTTAGGGACTCGTCCCACTGCTCTAGCACTGAATGTACTCGATTAATGTGAGGCCGCGCGAGAGTTTAGATTCCTTTAGTGCCTAGGAAAATATCTCTCTAGCTTTAGTAATGAAACTGGGTCTTTCAGCTGCAGGGTAGGCCGTTTGATCTGAAGCGGCGCCAACCGGCTGGCCTACTAAACCCTAATCTCGGGTATATGGCGGGCGCGCCTCTAAGTCGGCAGTCCTCGAGTAGACTCCAACTCTCGTGAACCCAAGAGTAATGTACTCTTTAATTATCCTTCGTGCCGCATGAGTTATCTTAGTACTAGAAGGGTTTCTTAACATAGAGATTTAATAGACACGACCGTCTAGTTGAATAATGAACAGTATATTCAATAAAGTTGGTATTTATTCGCGAAAAAGCGAACACGGTCGTATCACCGCAAGTCTGAGTTACTCGTGGGAAAAAACTCATATGGATCCGAGTTTGAATTTTTAGAGCCCAAGTACTCGCATTGAGGATCCAAGTATACTCATGAGTGCACTCATGGACAGCCTTAGTCCAAGAAGCCATCATGAGGTTCCGCATTCAATCCGAGCTGATGGCATTCTTTTTTGCAATATTTTGACGCTCTAGAATTGAAACTTACTTGAGTATAAGTGTTGCTCCTCAGGCTTCTGAGATTCTTGAATTTTTACTGTTGATATAATCTTAGAGTAATAATAGGCCTCGGAATTGCCGCGCATTGCGACAGCCTCAACCAACAAGTCAGGTTGTCAGAGATCCATGGAGGAAGTACATGGACACGACTATGAGTGGTGTTAGAACTGAGGGGTGGGACGGAGTGAGTGGAAGAGCAAGAGCGCCCACCAGAACTATCATCGACTACCCTCTCATTCATGGAACCTGCCCCCATCTCTGTCTTTGGGAGCATCAGCAAAATGTCCACCTGCTAACATTGCTATATTCCACTAGAGTTGACTAGACATCAGTAAGGTACTAGACCATTGGGCTCCCTAGCTGCTCAGTTGACTTAGCCCTCATAGGTCAATTAGTTGATTAGAGGCCAATGAGAAACAGTAGTTGTATTGTTAAAATTAATGAGTGAATAACAACCTTAAAGAATACATATGGTGTTCAATTACAAGTGTGTACAACAAAGTCTGGTATGTGAACAGCCAGAGGTGGAGCAGGTGGCAAAATACTTAATGAACAAACATGGTAGTGATATTTACAACAAGTCATGGTCACAGTCACAGTACAAAATGTACTAAGAACATGAAGATAACTTGACAACCCAAGTAGCATGTTAGATGATAGTTGGGAGGGAAAGGGGTCAAACCACTGCAGTTAGCCAGGCCAAATGTGATGGGATTTCGATATTGTGTTGTGCCAGGAGCTTCTTCAGGCTTTCTACAATGGTACACTGGAGCCTGGATGTTGACGAGCAAGCAGACAGGAGGTGCTTCGTCACTCTAAGCTTCCTCCTGTACACCTCTGCCAGATTATCCATTGGTAGCCCCTCAAGCTCTGTTTCCTCATCCTTGTCCAGCGGCTTGTTTGCAATTAATGCTGCAAGCGCCAGCAGCAGCGTGGGCACTGGTAAAGGCTCAGAGCTTGGGCTGAAGCAGCCAAGTGGAGTGGGGGTACAGATATGGTGCACAGATGCCGGAAAGGAGAGAGTGAAAGTAAGCGGATGGAGGGAGGTGATCATGATCTTGGGATCAGCGGCCAGGGATGGACCTGGAGGTTGTTCTGGTGAAGTTGGGAGCTCAGAATTCTGTGTAAAAAGGGAGGACAAAGGCTGAAAGGAGGTGAGACTTGGGTTGGCGACTGCCATGGCTTCAAGGGATGGTCTTGAGTAGTCCAAACAGTGTGGGACCCGGAAGCATGCTGCAAAGGCAAACATGATGTCTTACTGGCGCTAGCTGATGGTTATGGGCCGCAATGAATAGGCTGTGGACATACTGTGGCACCTCACCCCCAGTTCAAGACACTGCACACAATGTGAAGCTGGAAATCTCAATCATGATGGACAGTAAGAAAGATGAGAACGGCGAAGCGCTGGCGATAATGTCCAAGTCACATGTCATAGTGTGACATTATCACACCAGTGCTGCTCGCCGTGCTCGCATGGCTTCCGATATTGCATACAGGGATAGTAAGGCATTCCATTGGAGAAAAATGAAATCAATACAAATGAAAGTTAATAAATTATTTCATGTGAATGATGGTCCGCAAATTTGTTGACATAGTATGCTTGAAAAGAGTGCAGGGTGTCCTGAGGATTAAAACCGACAGGTAGAAAGGACTTCCCAAAGGCCGGCAAGAGGTGGACTCCACACAGCAGAGAATCCAGATGGACCACACTCTGACTGTGATTGCCATGCTCAAATTCTGGGACAACACACCAAAGCCCTGTAATCGGGTCCGGTCCGCGACTCCATGCACAAAACCAGTCAACAAGCACGCATGGATACATCTTGTCATTGTGAGTGAATGAAAAAAATAGCTGCACTTGAACAACACTCATCCCTCGCATTCCTGGCTCTGACTCGTCCACAACAACGAGCACACAATCCCGCTGCTCGCCTTTGTTCCTCCATGAGGGTACCGAGTGAACCCTTTCACAGCGCATTCCTCGACAACCTGAGTTGTCACTGGGTGCATAGAAGGTCGCAACAGCTGAGTGGTATACTCGGATTGAACTTGTGATCCATGGGCAGGTATTGAGGGGAACAGAAGCTGCTGGATTCTTCATTCGTAACTCAGCATCCAAGTCATCATTGGAGAACTCCGAGTTTGGGTCAGAGGTCAATCCAGAGTGCAATTGGTTGTAGAGGAAGCAGCGAGTGAGTTCTGGCAGATGGGGTTGGTGGATGTCTGTGGCAAGTTCTTGTAGGGACTTTGGATAGACACGCCCATGCACTGTGTATTAAATAGATCAGTAATGAATGGGAAGTTTGCTGAATGATAATACATGCACCATGATGACAAGCCAGGGTCACATTGCCTTGGACAAACTCAATATCACCATCATCCACAACCTCCCACTCTCCATCTACATCCTTCAGGACCTGAGCCTGATGCACAGTATCGACAGTTGGCAATGGAAGCATGTGTGAAGGTGAAAGAAGCCCTTTTCAAACAAAGTCTACATGAGCAGCCACCAACTTGTCCAGTCGTTGATTCCCAGTGAAATCGGGCAAGGTTGACTCGTGTTTACAGTGGTTACCTCGCGTTTTCAGACACGCTATCTGTTTAGAGCGGTTTAGATCACAGATTTCCACCAAATATCAAACCCATTGTTCTGCTTGAATCGGTTCTCAGATGTTCCACCGTCATTCTACTCTCTTGCTTGATATGATAGGTAGAGGACATACAATGACGTTTGGTATGCGGGCTGTGTGAGCGCTGCCTGTGGCAATTTTCCCATGGGTACCTCTCCAAACAAAATGCATCGTGTTGCGTCTCGACTCACCCCGACTCTTCGCGTTTTGTCAGCTTCCTTCCTCTCGTTTCATCTATTGTCTGGCAACGTACTCTTTGCAGCTTGTCAAATCGCAGTGCTCTGCCAGCACCGCTCGAATTGACCAAGTTCTTGCCTCTTGCCGAATTATCACCTCGCCACCTTACCAGGCCTACCAATGGCACCCAAGAAGACTTACTACTGTCGATGTGACCGATACTGCAAGGGGATTGAACGAGTGGTCAGCCGATCGAACTACTATTTGCACCGGTCCATGGAAAGACAGGATTTAAGCCAACATGAGGCCGGGACCATGGTGAGCATGCTCCGGCCTTGCCTTACACAATTTACTCACTCTGCCACAGCCAGTGCTCCCTCCTCGAGGTATTGGGCTCGCTCTGGCTGACAGAGACATTAATCGACGTGACAGGAACCACCCAAATCAAGGTGAGCTGGATTTTGTCTGTGATAACACATTGTAATTCTGACTGTGGTATGCTTAGCGATTATGCAAGACTGCGAGCCCATTGACACTGGTGAAGGGGAGAGTGGATGGACGGAACCTAGTATGGATGAACAGGAGAGTGGATGGACGGGCTCTAGCGTGGATGCCGCAGATATCGATGCGACGGGAACCGTTGGAAGTGACTCAGACCCAAGTGATAGGGAAAGACAGTCCGAGTTGACGGTAGAGCCTTTGCAGCCAGGGCCCCAGGCGCAACCTCACCCTGCCCACTTCGACGATTTGTTACCTCCCAACATCTCCTCTTGTATACCTGAGCTCAGTACTGCACTTGAATTTCGCCGCGCAATAGAATCAGCTTCACTCGACAACAGAGATATGACCCCCGACCAACTTGAAAGACTGTGAAANCCCCACTNCCCCTTGTAAAAACCCTTGATAGGGACACACGTCTTTCAATAAAACTCTTTCTATCGACCGTCAATGCTGCCAACTCGGTGTATGAAAATGTCCGTATGGATGTACTTGAAGACGAACCAGAGAGGGAACTCCTCTCGTTCCACAGTGTCAAGAAGGAGGTTGCCAACCTGACTGGCGTCACCCCGATTGTTCACCACATGTGCCCCAACTCCTGCATGGCATACACTGGGCCCTTCAGCAAGCTTCAGGAGTGTTGTTACTGTGCTACAACACGCTATGACCCAAAAACCAAGAAGCCTCGCCAGTACTTCTACACGATGCCACTTGGACCGCAGCTTCAAGAACGGTGGAAGGAACCGCAGAGTGCACATCTCATGGGCCATCGAGCACGCGAAACTTCCAAGATATTCGACCAATTGGGCGACCCTGCCAACAGTGGCTCCCTTCCCGAGTACAACGATATTTACCATGGGCAAGATTACCTTGAGGCTGTCGACCGAGGGGATATTGGGCCGAGCGACAGTGTTCTGCTTTTTTCGATGGATGGTGCACAGCTATATCGTGACAAGAAGTCTGATTGCTGGATTTATATTTGGGTCCTTTTGGATATGCCACCTGAAGAGCGATACAAGAAGAGGAACGTCCTCCCTGGAGGTGTTATACCTGGTCCCAACAACCCAGAGCACATGGAGTCCTTCCTTTTCCCTGGGTTCCATCACCTGGCTGTGCTTCAAAAAGAAGGTCTTCGCATTATCAACAGCACGACAGGCACGATTGAAACATCAAACCTTTTCCTTCTCCTTGGTTCTGCAGATGGTCCAGGAGGGACGTATTTCACCGGCTTTGTCGGCCACCATGGCTATTTTTTCTGTCGGCTCTATTGCGGAATCCATGGGAGACATAAGCCCGAGGGCTCACACTATTATGGCGCACTTCTGAAGCCCACCAACTACAACGAAGATGGATGCAACCACGGCAACATTGATGCAAGCACCATTGGAGGACCCCGGCCTGAGATGTACCAGAAGGACCTTGTATTACTCCTTGGCTCAACAGGAAAGACCAACTACAAAGCACGACGCAAGGAAACAGGCCTTTCTTCAACTTCGATCTTTAGCGGATTAGCCAGTAATAGGCGGCTCCCGGTTCCCTGTGGGTTTGTTGGGGACAGCATGCACGTTCCGACCCTTAATCTTGGTGACCTTTTGGTACCGCTGTGGAGAGGGAAGTTCCAGGTGGATAAGGAGGATGATATTCGTACCTGGGGTTGGGCCGTTCTCAATGGGAAGGTTTGGGAAGCTCACGGTGCAGCTGTAGGAGCTGCTCGCCGGTATCTCCCCGGATCCTTTGACCGACCACCACGGAATATAGCAGAGAAGGTGTCCAGTGGATATAAAGCAAAGGAATGGCAACACTACTTCTATGGTCTCGCCGTTCCTTTGCTCTATGGCATCCTTCCGTTTGAGTATTGGAGAAATTTGTGCAAACTTGTGTATGCCGTGCGCATCCTTCACCAGCGCACCATCTCCCGACCTCAACTGCAGTCCGCCCATCGCTGGATGTTGGAGTTCCATCAGGAGTTCGAGCTACTCTACGTGCAACGGAAGGTTTCTCGTCTTCATTTTATGCGACCATGCTTGCACTTTCTGCTGCACATGCCCGGGGAGACTGTTCGCACTGGGCCTGTCCCTCTGTCCTCAACATGGACCATGGAACGCATGATAGGTGATCTAGGAGGCCAAATCCGACAACCATCCAACCCATATCACAATCTTTCTGAACGAGGGCTACGCCAATGCCAAATCAACACTCTCACAGCCGCTTATCCTGAGCTCGTCCGCTCTCCACCTTCAACACCAAGTCTCTCTGATGATCTTGGTGAAGGATTTCTTTTCTTATCCGCCCGCGAAAGAACACCACGCACCCACAGTGGGGAAATTGGCGACACTTTGCGAAGATATTTCATTCAGGAAGAGGCTGTATTTGGAAACATCCCTCCACCACAGTGGCTCGGCCCAAAAATCCGGCGTTGGGCTCGTTTGAAGCTTCCCAATGGTCAGATTGCCCGGTCTGCTTGGAAGGAGCAAAACAAACCATCTGAAAAGGTCCGACAAGCGCGATGTGTCAAGGTTCGTCTTATTCTCTTGTTTCTCGATGATGTTGACAATTGTCCTAGCTTGAAGTAGACGGCAAAATTCGATTTGGCGAGATTCAATTCTACTTCAACGGCGAGATCAACGGGGCCCGACGTCCTTTGGCTATGATTTTATTGCTCTCCCCTCACGACAAGGACCTCTTCAAGCTTTCGCATTGGACCTTAATGTCCATTCGCAAAGAAGAAGGGACACTGAGGGTGGTGTGCGCAAAATCAATTCTCTCAGTTGTTGCTCTCATTCCATGGAGCATTCGGGATCCTGCCAAGTCGGAAGAGTATTTTATCTACGAGCAGCTTGGAATGGAGATCTCGCTTTGGTCAGAGAACTTAGAAAATGAGGGGGATGAAGCGGATGGTATTGGAGAAGACGAAGAATAAAGAATTACATTCATACTAGCTGTATCTAATATGGGCCATGGTGAACAAATAGGTCTTTTACAAAGTTTGCAAAGGCATCGGAGCCGGCTGATTGATCAGCTTGGCCCGCATATCAGCAAAGGAACCTCGCTGCATAGATGAGCAGAGAGAAGACACCGGAAATATGATATATCGTACCTCCATTCCACGACACCATGCCAGTACCTGTGGGCAGACATCAGAATTGTACACGGACTTGGAGAATGCCATCATTGTGTCTACAGCCGTTGGGCGTGGCATCCAAAAGATCGGCGCAGGAGCAAAGCGATACGCAAGCCAGTCAGGCCGCAGGGGAGCATCTGCAAGACCATAGTACTTGTCGAGAACGAGTGATGGGCTTTGCGCAAAATAAACCAGAAATCCTGAAGAGGGAGGAACCCTGATTGAGAGGCGAAGGGTGAACGTAGACTCATCCACAAAAGGACATGTCGTATTGAGGTGCTGCCAAACTATTAAGATTATTGACTACGAATGCAAAGAACAGCACTCACAATGACTTCCTCAACCTCGATAATGCAGAGAACAACATCCTCCAGCAGTAGAGAGATTATGTCAACTCCTTGGCGCAGCCACAGCTTGAGCGTGTTGACACCATTGCCGGTGGGGGGAGGTTTTGACTGTTCAATGCGAGCTTGAAGCCATGTGTTGATAGCTGTCAGAGCTCCTTGACTCTTCTTGGATTCCTTCAACAGGCGTCGTGGTCGAAGAGGCCGGTATTGTCGTGGTTCACCTCTAGAAGGGCACCAAATGAGATCCTTGTCTTGGTCATTGTCCGGTGTAGCTGGCTTCGCGGTGGAGTCGGTTTGCTTTTTGGGGACAGGAATTAAGGCAAGTATCTCAAGCCGTGTCAGGCGAGACTTGGATGGAGGCATTGGGGGCTAAAAAGGATGCAAAGTGGCCTGAGGAGAAGTGATCGTAGACATGATGTGGCGATGACTTGACCTCAACGGTGCACTGTGGTATACAGATGTTACTGTAGGTATTGAGACAAAACTGAGAGTAACGCACCGCTTAAAATTTGCAGCCTCTTTCCTTGCTCTACGCCATGCCCACCGAGCCCTCCGACACTTCCTTTGTTCCTCTGTTTGACATCAGCCAGTCAACAAGCTCATCATCTTTGTCAAGTCTTTTTGATGCAGGGAGTCTGTCTGACCTGTCAGCTCTAGCCGAACCATTTGGAGTATATTCTGAGAAGGGGAGCTCACCAGTACCACTCAATCCTACAGGCCTTGGATACGGGGCCATTGCGCAGGACTATCCACATCTCGGCTCGGTCAGCACCCATTCCAGCCGCCTTTTGACTCCTCCCAGTGGCCTTGCTCAGCTGTTGTCAAGGGCGACACACCAACAGCTCGTCAAGGCGCAGAACGCAGCCTTCCTGAATATATTAAAGAGGAATACTGAGCTCGAGCATCATTTGAATGGCATGTGGTGCGTACTCACTGGGGAAATTCCACACATTCTGACCTATTTGCAGGGAAGGATACAACATGCTGCTTGCCAAACTCAACAACAGCCCTTTTGCACCGGATGCGATGGGCTCTGTGCTAGCAGGCAGCATTTTACAACCGCTCGTTGTCACACAAACCGACTGGGTTCTTCCCGATCGTTCCAAATATCCAAAAATCCAGTTCTGGACCGCAACAGAGTACAACAATCACCTAAATGCAAGCAAAGACTCCCAGGCCAGCATGAGAGAAGAGAAGCATTGACGAGGGAAGAATCCTGACCTTGACGCTCAGAGGAGAGGAACAGCATATCTTCAGCATGCTGATGGCTCCTGGATTTTGGAGCAAGAGGCACGAACAATGACCCAGGTTGCCAGATCTCTTTTCAACGATTTGCGTCAGCGTAATATGGAAGCAGCACATTGGAAGGGTTTGTCAGGGCAAGCATCAAGGTACGTATATCAAGAGTTGTACCGTGCATATGACTTCCTTTCTCTGTGCGACAACCATTGGAAAATCGAGAAGTTTGCGAGCAGTGTCTATGCAGGGTGGTACAGACAGATAAGAGAAGGGAGCGGAGGCAATGGGAAGAGGGTGAAGAAGGAAACCTCGGCAGAAGGGGAGATCAACGAAGGGAAGCGCAAGGAGGCCCCCACGTCACAAGAGACAACAAAGCCTAGCAAACAGATCAAGTCATCGGCGGTACGTCGTACAGACTCGTACTAGTTTCCAGCGAACACTCACTTAGTTTCTTTGTATAGTCACCGGTTGACCTTCAGGCAGATGGTTCGGGAGGTCCTGCGGTGTCATCTTCTTCTCAAGATAAGGCTGTGCAAGACGGCAGCGCCATCGCAGCCTCAGCAGTTCCAGGGCCGCCACCTCCAGCAGTGGCAAGACTCAAATTGACCAACCCACTGTGCGTTCATATTTATTCATCCATTGGTCTGTTATAATATTTTAATATATACACATATCCAAAGTGCTGCAGGGCTTGTACCACCCCGTCCAGTGGACGATATTCTGACTCAGAGCCAGCCTGGTGCACCGGAACCATCCAGCGGCACTCTTAACCCACAGTCAGCGACCACGCCCATTGGTTCACATGCGCCGTCGGATTCAGCTGGCATGAGCACCAACGAGAATGCAGCTCCTACCGTTGGCAACACAGGAGGAGCTAGTGGTCTCCCCGTTGTAGAGCAGTCCAACCCAACCGGGCCAACCCCACCAACTAACCATGATGGCGCACTCACAGGTGGTCCTCTGTTTAAATTTAATCGCTCCAGCGCAGCCCCATGGTACATGTTTCACCTTCTTTATTTGAATTGCATGCTAATCATAGTATACGGCGTTAGGAATCTATTTGGCCGCAAGTACGCCAGCAACCTGTCGCATTCACCTACCAAACAGGAGGTCCAGCTGGCGTTCAACAACTTATTGAAAGAAGATAAAGATGTGAGTTCATCTGCTTAAAACTTTGGGCATTTGTCTAACATGATTCTCACTTCAGAAATGGGGGAGGATTTGTCTCGAGACCCTGGCTGCAAGGAAAGGGAAGTCGTAGCCTCGGGCAACCGAAACGCGCGCCTGTGTACCAATTTTCACGGCAAGATTTGGTGTATTATGGTTACCATTAGAATTCCGTATGCTACGCTCGTCTGGTTTGCAAGCCAATGCAAACTAATCTTTACATGTACACACCAAAGCTGTAATTGTAGCGCAGTTATCTATTTAATCCATCTACTCCTCAGATTACCGATTTAAACATGCAGGGCCCAAAAGAAATGGTAAAACAGTCCTAAATACCAGAGTACAGTGGTATGCAACGGTTCATCAACCATATACCGATTTTCACCGCTGGCAACCGCAATCAACTCTGCGCGGTCTTACTGGGGTTGATTGGTTAGGAGCATTTGACCAAGCACCTTGTATTGATTTGATCACCGTCATGGTCTTTTGACAGCAGTGATGTGTCGTGACTTGGTGATTGACAAACAGAGTCCACCAGGAGCACCAAAGTCTTCAATGAGACAGCAATAATGTGAGAGAGCGTGCTGGCAGGGGAGAGAGAAGCCATTAGGGTGTACACCGGTGTCACGAAAGATCTCGCAATAGAGACAGAAGTGTTGAAGTGCTTGATCAAGGCTCTTGAGGGTGTCCTTGGTGAAGTCGGCCCAATGCGCAATGTAACAAAAGTCCAAGAATGATGAAATGGCCTGGACCATTTTGTCGGGGACATGGCCTTTGATTGCAGGTAGATAGACCTTCAGCATTAGTAGGAATGTCAGTCTGACTAAGAGACAGTAATGCAACAATCACTCACTTTCATTAGGGCCTTTGAGTCATTGCCTGTCCATTGTTTGAATTGCTGTCCATGAGGAAAACGACAAAGGCCGGGGAAACGTGGAGCTGCAGCAATCCTAATTTGCAGTATTGAGTTTGGCTCAAAATCTCAGTATTGCTGGGAATTCAACTCACTGTCGATCAATATCATCTAAAATTTCATAAGCTTGCTTTTCACCATGTTCCAACACAAGATATTCCCCAATCCATGTCACTAGGTGATCCTTAAAGGTTCCCTTGATGACTTGGTGGAGAAGGTCAGGTATTAGCATCTCGTGTATGTCGGCTCAGGGGAAATTGTGGGTGAAGGGCTACAATAGGGAGTGAGCTGATTAGCCTTCAATGATTCATTGGAAAAACATACCAAGATGTTGTCATCAATTCTGTACAAGTCCCAGAGAACAGTACCATCCCCTTTTGCAGAGTTAATAAACTGTTTGATTAAGCTTTGTGTGTGCGGACCTGATGGACCATCCAAGTCTTTATTAATTCCTGTACACCTGGGTGAATTAATCAGAGACTAATTTGGAGTGGATTGTAACAGAAGGACTTACTTAGGGCACCATCCCTGAACAACGCCTGCCAATGCGACCTGCTTGGGATAATCAGAAATAAATGCTGCCAGCTCATAGATGACCCAGTGAAAGTGGCCATCGGGGCATTGTTGAATGACTGGTATTTTCATGCCAGCCTTCAAAGGCTGAAGGATGCACAAAAGAGATGTGTGATAAAGTTCTTGCTTGAATTTCCGAAAAGTGGTATCGTTATCATACTTCCAATCCCCTGCAGATTGCGGTAGTCAGCTTTACATGTACTCCAGTACTCAAGAATTAGGCTTGACTGACTCTTGGGAATGGCAAGAAATCCGATGGGAACCACAGCATTTCGATGTGCACACCTGACTGTGTTATGGATGTTACTGAACAAAAGGTACAGCAGGTGGTATTCTACGTAGCCAGTTGCGATGGAGACAGTGGTCTTGTTGCTGCCCAGAATCACTGGACAGGGCATGCACCCTTTGGTTGCGTTATCATCTTCATAAATCTGGGTCTACAAATGTGCTATCAGTGAAACGTCAAAGCATGAGCAGTATTTAAAGAGGACTGACACTTCGTCTCCAAGCAAGGTTCCCAGACATGAAATCACTCCAGCAACGTTCCCTTTTATCATTAACCTCCACGTAAGCTGCATAGTCAAACTGGCCATCAAAGTCTGGGTTGTCGAGCATGTTGCTGATTACCTGGGCAGGGTCGTAGTACCAAACTTTGTAGGATGCAGTCTTCCAAGGAGTATCCGCCAGGTTATTGCTATCATCAGCAAAAGTCATCAAAAATGACTGCCAAGGAGCATCACCTAGCTCAATAGAATTGATGGCATTGTAAATCTGGGCATACGAGTTGAAAGGCACTAGGTTGTCATGTTTTGCCTTGTCAAGTGCCCAGATTCCCAGCAAGTAATGATTTTTTTTCGCTGGTGTCTCCTCCTCACAATAGAGGAAGTCTGCAAGGCAGAAGCCACCTTCATCTTCAAATGGATACCAGGGATCTTTGTTGTCGTCAAATTGAGGAGGTGGCGGAGTATTTGGAGGGAGCGGTACACCGTTTTTGTCAGTTGGGACACCTGGAATGAGACACTATGAGCTCAGTGAATTTAAAAGACTGAAACTTGTCACAAACCAGTGAATTTGTAATGATATGTTTGAGACTGCCTTGGTGCGGGCTCAGGGCTTGGAGATGGGGGGTGATTTGGTTCAAAGGGTGGCAGAGACGGTGGAGGAAAAACATTTGGACTTGATGAGCAAGAGGTTGACTTGGAGGAGCATGGAGATAGGGGTTGCAAGGGCAGGTTTGGGTTTGCAATGAGATTGGGGTTGCGGTGGAAGGTACGAACATGATTGGTTAGACCTCCTCGGTCCTTGAATCATCCTGGACAGCCCTGCTTTGAAAACAGGCAGAGAAGCTTGATGGGCATGTTGGATGAGTGACTTGGCAGAAACGAGGGAGGAGACTGAAATGGACACGGTGGTAAGTGGTGATCAGAACACCCAAAAGAGGTCACACACCCAATGCGAAGTTTTGCGCAAATTCGTTCCTCGTGCTGTTGCCTTCCTCCCTCATTCTCTTCCTCCAAGTCATTTCATCTATCACTTGTGCCCTTCCTAGTCCATTGCTGCCAGCTCCAGCCAATGGACTCTGAATCACAGCGACCGGATCCGCTGTATCTAACCGTGTTCCCACCAAGCTTCTTGCTGGCATTGGCCCTTGCTGCACCACAGAGGAGGTGAAACTTGATAGAGCAGCTGCTGAGCATGCACAGACAAGTGCTCATGCTACCAAGGTTGCCTTACGGCAGCAACTGGGCAACATTGAGGATGAAGTGTGCCATGAGGAGATCCGACGCCAAAAGTTATCCATGCGCCCAGATCTACATGATAAGGTGAGTTTGCATGCTCTCAGCTACCTCTCATTTTGATACACACCTGGTCACATTTTACAGCAATCCAATGTGAGGGCAACGTGGAAGAAATCAAAAAAGCAGGCACCGACGGTGATGCCAGGCCAACACAAGGCTCCAAAACTAAAAATTGTGTTGAAGCCAGTAAGCCATCATTCAACATGCCAATATATATAATTAAACTGACCATTTGGTGTGCAGAAGTCACTGGTAGGGCACAACAAGTCAGTGCTCACTGGTGGTGGCCACAAAGCAGTGGCAACTCTGGGAGCCACCAGTGACTTGGACTGTGCCAGCGGTACCAGTGACACTGGTAACTCAAAGTCTGCTGGATGCCATCACAATATAGCAGGGCACAACAAGACTGGGCTCACAGCCAGTTGTGACGCTGCCTCAGACTTGGACTCCAAGGAGTTGGGGTCATTGTTGCAGGGTTCACCTGCCCCAGATATTGCTGGCGCTTTGGCTGGTGAGGAAGATGATACTTACAATTGGGAAGACGACCCCGACTATGCACAGGACAAAGAAGGAGAGGATGAGTGTGACAAGGAATATGAAGGTGACAAGAGTGATGGGAGAAAATCAAATCATCAATGCCATCAACCAAAGCCATCAAAGGTACATTTCACTCCTTTATATATTCATGCCTCTACCCACCACTTTCTCTTTCTGAGTCTGCGCCAAAGACGAAGGCTGACAGGGCACTCCAGTTCAGGGAGGCGGTCAGTGCTCTCCGTGAAACATTGTTGTCCTCTGCAATCAGCAACACTGTTGCCAGCAACATCCTGAAGCGCAAGAAGGCTGGGGAGGATGTGTTCACTGCTAGTAAGGGATCCTCAGGCTCCAAGGACAAGTACATGCTCTTTTTATTGATTTTATTCCACTGGTAAACATTGGCCCAGGTCAAAGCAAGCACAACATGAGGAACCTAGTGGCCTCATGAAAAACTTTTGGTCCAGCAAGAAAAGCTGCAGTGTCAGCTCGCGGGGTCAGTCCAACATCAGGCAATCTATGAGATGTAGATAAGAGTGTGTATGGCCTTAACATCGGTATCTAGGTTACCAGATTTTCCAGGATTGCAGATGGTCAGGTAAAGCCTTATAAATTCTGGTAGACTTGGTGGCGGCAGGATCGGTTTAGCTTCAGCTGGCATACCGTAGTGTGATTGGGAACCAGGTTCAGTGCCACTTTGCATCAGATGTGCAGCCACACCTACCGGACCTGCACAAGCAACAAATGTTCCCTTGTAGTTGTGGCATCTGGTCAAATAAGTGCTTCTAAAAGCTCTGCTGGAAACCGCGTCGCTGCTCCCTTCCGGCCTTGTTCTTTATTCTCCCATCCTGTGCTTGGAAAACGGGGAGAATTGCATACTATTTCTTCTCACTTGACCATATAACAAATGAAAACAGGGAAAAGAGCTCCTCTTCTAGTTCATATCTAAACTCAAATTGTAGATGTTTTCCATTTTTTCTGGCTGTGTGCCCTTTCTGAGTGGGCAACCAAAAATGATACATGACGTCATGATCCTGCTGTGGTGGTTGATTTTGGATCCTCCACCCATGACGACGATGGTTAATATTCTCCTATGTAAGATGCCTGACGCTGGGGTAAGTGAACCGTCGCTACTTAAGAGGAATGCAAACCACCACTTACTCTTCACACCAAGAGCTCCAAGGCCCGCCTCATTTACACTAAATGCAGTATCTTATATAGGGAAGAGCGCACACCAGAAAAAATGGAAAACGTCAACAATTTTGACAGCTGTAACGAATTGGGGGTTGGAAGTGGAAGCATGATGTATCGGTGTTTATCGAAATAAGCCGCTATGATTTCTTTGTCGTCAAACTATTCTAGGCCTCCTGAGAACCTGAGAGACATGAATCGAGAGTGGACTTGCTTGATCTGTGGTATGGATGGGTAGAGGTACCCTAGATAGTGCTTTCTAGACGGTGACTCGGTTTCGCTTAATACTGACTAGGAACCAAGGCGCTTGAGGGGGGCCTGAGATATTGCAAGAGTCGTCTGCTAGTGCGACATAAGGATGTTTTTGATTCCACAGTCCATTAACGTCTGTGAAGATGGGAAGTTCATGTGTTCTTGAGGGTGGTACGTGCCAGATGGTGTGACGAATTCCAACTCTACACAGAACGGCTGACTTCCGAAACTAAGCAGACGCAAAAAGTGACCTCCAAATGAATGCAAGTCCATCAATTCCTAACACCAGAAATAGTTGCTTTTTAATTCAATCATTGTTCGGTTGCCTCGAATACACCAACAGAAAAGGGGTAGAAAGGCGTGCGGCATAGCGGCGCCAGATGTGTCATTCTGGTAGCAAAGGTAGGCCTGGCAGGACCCTGGCAAAAGATAGAAAGTTTTAGGACCCTTGATAATCCCCAATAACCGCCTATTGGCCACTTCCAAAGTGACCAAAATTTGCGGATTTTTATGCAAATCATTTGGGTGGTTATTCTTTGCAAAATTTGCTCTCAGGACCCTAATTTTTATACAAATTTCGGTAAGTGGGTTGTTGTGACCCCTACGTTCCCAAATTCCTACCTCCCTGTGCAAGAGCGCACAGTGGGGGCGGGAAGTGGCCTCGCTGGCCCCCTGTCCCATTGCCAGTCACCCCTCAAATTTCCTTAATTTTCTCCAAACTGAGGGCACAGGCGTTCTGCAGGTCACCAGATTTTTCCTATTACTGCAGGTATGAGCACGAATCAGCCTAGGCTTCAGAGGGTGCACGAGTCGGTCTGCAAACCCAACTGGTTCGCCGTCACGTCTTACATTGGGGGATACGAGTAAGTTTCTGCAACACAACAGAGAAACTAGTAGCGTTATGGATACCTAACACCAATGGTCACGCCATGGTTCTCAAAGGTCCGGGTATGCTGGGGTGACCAAATCCACTTGCGCTACTGGAAACGGAAAGGATGGCGCTTAACCTTACAAAACACCATTTTCCATCTGGGCCGGAAAGCTACATTGCAGGCGATGAGCACAAATGAGATTTGCAATGGGATATTTGATGATTACAGAATTGTATGGATTAGATGTGGGCTACTACGCACGAGAACGACAAAATTCGAACGTGCCATGATGCAGTATACTGGGTTGTAATGAATCCTCAATGGAGTGGAGAGTAGATGATGCATTGCAAAACCGATTAATGCCATTTGGGTGTGGGGCAGGTGGCAAGGTTAGGAAGACTGAAAACTTGGGCAGCCATCACAGACAGGGCGGTACTTTAACAAGTACATCAAGCAAAGTCGAGTTAGTTGGAGTGGCGGTGCATGGGCTTCTGGTAAAAGGGTTGAATGAGCAGGAACGGAAGGGAGTTCTGCCCACCTTTCTTCAATGTTATTGTGGCCTGCCAAGGGTAGTAGCCTGCAGAAAAGTGTGTGAGTACGAGGAGGAGCCGGGCTTGGTTGGAGCCCATGAATAGTTAGTTGGTGAAGTGAATTTGAGTTGGTTGAGCGCCGGCGCATGGGATCTGGAGGAAGAAATGAATGACCAGGGACGTGGTAAAGGGGGTTCTGCCCACCTTTGTTAAAGTTGTCACGACTTGCATAGTCAGTTCCTGCCACCCAGGTGTGAGGCAGGTGACAAGGCAACGATTAGCAAGACTAAAAGCCCTAGATGATCATTGCAGACAGGAAGGTGCTCTAAACAAGTGCATCAAGCAGAGTCGAGTTGTTGGGGAGATGGCGCATCGTGGGGCCTCTGGAGGAAGAATTGAATGAGCAGGGGCGTGGTGAAGGGAGGTCCACTCACCTTTCTTAAATGTTGCCACAGCCCGGCCAAGGGTAGTAACCTATGGGAGAGTGTAAGTAGGAGGAAGAGCTGGGTGTGGTTGGAGCCTACGAATCATTAGTTGGCGAAGCAAATCTGAGTTGTTNGGGGGGCGGCGCATGGGGATCTGGAGGAAGGAATGAATGAGCAAGGATGTGGTGAAGGGAATTTTCCCACCTTTCTCATCAGCCGTCATGGGTTGGGTGGCAAGGCAGTGGTTGGCAAAACTGGTAAAGACCTAGGTGGTAGTAGCAGGCAGGGTGACGCTCTAGATGAGTATGTAAAGCGAAATTGAATGAGTTGGGAGTTGGGGGCAGATGAAACTCTGAAGGAAGGACTGAGTGGGCAGGGATGAGGTCAAGGAAGTTCCGCCCACCTCTCTTGAATGTTGTCACAACCTGGCCCAGAGTAGCCTGTAGAAAAGCACGTAAGTATGAGAAAGACACAGGTATGGCGGGAACCTATGGATAGTTAGCTGGTGACGGCGCGCAGATTTCGAAGGCCAGGAACGAATGAGCGGGACCGTCCAAGAACATGGACTTCTCAGAGGTCTGCATCTACTTCTACCATTCTGCAGGATTAGCTTGGAGACAAAGGAATAGACTAAACTGACCAACAGTGCAGGGAGGCTTGGGAGTGGTGGGCGCGATGTCCCGCAGCAGAATTACTAGAGGTGTTGTGATCAATGAGGACTCCGGACATTAGGTGAGGACTGTTTGCATGATGAAAGAAGGGAAGGAGGGAAGGCAAGACTTGGCGGACTCTGAATGGGTGCTTATTACTGCATGTATATGTTGAACAAGCTAACATGTGACCTTCAATGCACCGTTCTGCGACGTCCACGTCTGCGTATCATTTCGCATTCAATGCGATACCAATGCAGCATAGTTGCTACATTGGATTGGACTATCCTTAACTCGGGTTCAACAATCGAAAACCATACAGAATTCAAGCAAGCCAGAGTAGCAGCACCAGCGTTACTAGTGATCTATTTCTTTTCAACAGGTTCAGCAGGAGTCAGTAACTCCTCGAGGGTGCTCCAAAGTCCAACGCCCATCCTCCAGCGGTCCTCCTTCTCCTTCATCATTGCCTCAAAGCCGTCTGGGTCCTCCTCTGCAAACTCACCTTCTGTTCAGAATCCGTTATCAGCATAGCGAAATAGTCCACCAGCACAGTATTGCGTGAATGAGATGTGGCGCTCTCCAGGCTGGACCGGGGTGTTGGCGTGAATGAGGGTGGCTGAGGGAATGAGGATAATTGCGCCAGCAGGAAATTCAATTAAAAGTTTCAGGTCAGGAAGTATGAGATGCCCGCCACGGGTGTGGTCAAAAATTCCTAGCGCTTGGATGGCACACCAGCCAAACGGGCGGTTCATGCAGTCGCGGTGTGTGATTGTGCAAACCTGGGGACCGAAGTTGAAGGCTGCAGTGGGCCAAATGCTCCAGCCAAAGATCCTTGGGAGCTCAGGCAAGCAAATAGGTCTGTTTGGAAAATCAGGTGCCATGAAGCGGAGCAAAAGGCTTGGTACTCACAGCTTGCAAAGGTGGCCAGCTGGATGATGTGCTCGTTTGCCAGAACCTGGTTCATCATTTCATGGTGTCTGGAGTTGAGCAGGGATGGCTGGCTGGAACCGGGGCCGTACTGGATGCCGTAGTTGACTGCTGGGAAGCTGCCTCGAGGGTGGACACATTCATTAGGGTGGAAGACCTCAGTAGCACCGTGTCTTTCCAGGAACTCGAATGCATGCGCGCACGAGTTTGCCCAGGTTGGGTCTTCTTGAATGCCGTCAACTATCACAGCAAAAACTTTCCCAGTCTTGCGGTCAACTAATGGCTTTGACGACCTTGAATGGAGCACCTCTACAGTTAGTGCACGAAGAATCCCGAAGTATGAAAAGGCACCTCACCCCGGTTCAAATGGGATGACGGTATATCCCTGGGACATGAGCTCCTTGAATTCGTAGGTTGGGATTGTAGGGCTTCAATTTGCATGCTGCGCTCGGTACCTGCAGCTGGTTGCAGGAAGCTTGTGGAGGTCGACAGCTATTGGAATTTGGGATGATGACTTTACGTGCTCCTCTCTATCAGAGAATTGAGGAACCTGCCCTCGCTCTATAAAACGCTCGTCAGCCTTTTTGCGACAATGGACGGCCTTCCTGTGCTTCTTCTTTGCCCTTGGATCTCCCTTTACTAGCTCACCATCTTCCGCCCCCCSACTCTGGTGCGGTAGGAGCGCTGGGGGCTCGCTTCAATCCTGCAAGGCGAGTTGAAGCGTTGGTGGGCATGGCTGAGGCTGTCGAGGGCGGGGTTGGCCATGGCTGAGG
The DNA here is from genome assembly GCA_027579435.1 of Candolleomyces eurysporus. NCBI lineage: Eukaryota > Fungi > Basidiomycota > Agaricomycetes > Agaricales > Psathyrellaceae > Candolleomyces > Candolleomyces eurysporus. The sequence continues at coordinate 19,287 of JANBPK010001568.1, forward strand.
GGTGACGGGCGTTCCACTTCCAGTGAGAGCAGCGCTTTCCCAATCTATCCCCTGAGAGTCGGGGGTTGCCTTGAAAACTTCTAAGCGGCAGTGGCTGTCAATTTCCAGAAGGACGGCCTGCTTGAGCAGCTCCCCAAGCTTGAAGGCAGGTGGTGCAACAACTGGAACGACAGGGAATGGGCTATAGGGCTTGCCGGAACGTGTCTGCGATTTGGTAAATGCCTGTAAGCGGACGCCCTGCCTGAAAGGAGCAGACTTACACGTGCGAAGGTAAAGAGTTTCATCAAGGCTGCGGCCACTGGCGCCAACGCCAGGTGCTGGAGGAGCTTGAAGGTTGCAGCTAGAATTATCTGCAACCCCTGGTGTGAGGTCAAACTTCAAATGCTTAGCCTTGGCCTTGGTGAGTGAGAGAGCGGAGGTGCGCGTCGAAAGGAAAAGAGGCTGGTTTACTTAAATAGGCGCGTCGCAGTCGTGTTGTTGTCACGGTCACGTGCAGTATCAACGGTCACTCGTACTAGCACTGCATTCCGCCCCAAATTTGAAGCCCGCCAAAATGCGCGGAAATGTGGCCTTTCCGCCAACTTTTTGCCCATTTGCAAGACCGGCTAAAAGCTACTTGAGTTAATTGGGAAAAAAACACTTTAGAGGACTTTTGGGTAGTGTAGAAATGCGAGCTACATCTACCTTTCCCCTCCAATAAATGTAAAACGTCATGTCGCCTTGAAAGTGGCGGAACGCAGTGTCAATGGGTGTAACGCACTGGGGACAAGTCAGTAGCAATGATGGATCTATCTCAGATCTCAACGCTTGTCGGAGGTGTTAACCAACTCGACGTGATCGGCAGTCATTTTGGGATGAGCACAAACGAGGGTTTCCATTCAACTTTTTGATTCAGGCCCATAATTCAAACATTCCAAACAACCATCCGAATTGTACAGGATGAAATCTAGGTTAACAAAATGCCATACATCAAAGCCTGTTGTTTAATTCCCTCCCTTCCCCTGTGAACCATTTCCTGAATGATGTGCTGATGCGCCGTCTGCGCGAACACCCTATAAAATTCACGAACTTACTCTTAATGTTCATGAACTGACTTGTGCATACAGAAGATCTTTGTGAAGTGGGAAACTATAGAGTTGGAGCTTTCCCTGGTTGCCAACTAAGCAGACTACCTAGCAGAGACAAGAAAGACAAGGAAGACGGTTCTACAACGGTACTTTAAGTTCGTGAAGGCCTTGTGAACGTATCTGAAACAGCTACAACTAGAATTGAAGCTACCTGATATGCCTGACCTGGCGAGGGACAATATCAGTGGGAGTTATGCGTACTACAAGGGAATTTGCCCTGACATTGCTAAGTGGAAGTCTTCGTGAAGTAGCCAATGGCTTTGAGAACATGATCGTCGATATGTCAAGTCAATAAGCACTGACCTTACCATCTTTGGAAGGTATCGGCGTTAGTTGATGAGCTTCGGAGGATTGTCCGAAGTTCGTGAACCTGCTCGGAAAACCGGAAAGTACGGCTAAAGCTTATGTGGTCATCTACCCGAAGCTCAGTCAGCCTGGCCATAGCCAAGAGAAAGAAAGAGTCAGCAGAGTAGTGAAGCAGTATGGCTTGGTGGAGCCAAGCACCCAAAATTCAGATCAATTCGTCGGATTAGGTGCGCGAACGGAAGGGCGCGCTCTCCGGAAGCAATCCTCGGTGAATATCCATGCGGACTCAACAACAGCCGCGTCCAGACCAGGTTTGCGAAGCGCCTGGGCTGCGTTCTAAAGTTCGAGACCCAACTCTCGGCCTTCGATACCCTCATGTGATTGTGTTTCTTATCTCTCTCTCTCTCTGTCATCTATTTGTTTCTCTGTCTGTTTGCCAAACATTAATTACATATATATATGTCTCTGTTTTACTTGTATTATGATTAGCGGGTAGCTAGCGTTTGTATTTCGCGTCGGGACCGTGTTCCCAGGAATCTACGAGAGTCATCTGTTATCGAGAAAGAGTGTTTAAGTTCGCGAAGTCAATCAGAGTTGTGTCGCTTGCGTATTATCGAATCGTTCTTGCGTTAAAGTTGCTCGAGACCGTGTTCTCTGTTCGCGAAGTTATCCGTCGTATCTCGAACCCACCGTGTGTTAGCGAAGTCACTTCGTGAAGCATATCTATCGTTGCTGGTTGAGCCTTAGCTCCCCCTCGAACTTGCGATTGTACAAGAAGAGTTCTGGAAGCCTCTGTCGACTCGACTTAGAGCTTTTACCTATACCCCTTTGCCCGCCTTTATCTTCACGAAGGTATTTGGTGTGTTGTGTTGTTGTGGTTGTGTGTGTGTGTTTGAGTTCTATAGTTTTGTTGGTTAGAGAGCCCTAGTTCGCTACCTGCACATCACCGCATCCCTTTCTGACCTTTACCTTAAACCAGGTTCATATCCTGACCCATAATCCAACCTTGCTCAGTAAACTGGAGGTCGTTGGCCAAGCCATTCGCCAGGACAATCATCTGAACGACATCCACTTGGCTGCTTCGATTCATTCCGTCAATAACCCATTCCCGAAGGAACTTAGGGTTTCCCTCCAACACTTTATTCACGCTGGAATAAAGGATTGCGGTGACCAGGTTCGTGCCATACCACCTTTAGACCGTTACCTTCCTCTTACATTCCCATTCAGCTGCTTCTGATATGGGCTCAGACTGGCCAAGAGCTCAGAGATACATCTCGCAGCGGGGTCCAAGACATCCCTCGTACTATTCTGACTAAACAGAGCGTGCGTACTCTTTTGTGTCCCCCAAACCACTGATACTGACTCGCGCCATACCAGTATTTGACTCTGGGACAGCTTCCGAACACCCCTTTCAGGCTCCCAGCGTCCACTAGTAACCTGCCGGAGTTCCGTCCTTATGGTGCGACACCATATTCCTTTGTTCCTTTCCTTAATCTTAGAGTTATTTATATATTATAGGTCTGTCATTTGAAAGCGGCATCTTTGCTGAGGAATACCAACAGACCTCTGTCACCATCGAGAGCGCCACAGAAGCAACCCACCTGGTGTTAGACCTGTTCTACCAGATGAACTGTCTCAAGTCCAACATAGCCAGGATCGACAGCAAGATTGAAGCCCTTTCTTTCTTACGTCGCACGAGCGTTATGCAACTTGCATCCCTCTGGAATTGATACGAAAGCGACTCGCACCTTCCCGATCCTCCCATTTTGGTTCCCCCTGTTCCTACCCCGACTCCGTTTCCTATGAAGAAGGCTCCTAAGGAAATGAAGGAGACCAAGGAGACACCCAAAGAGCCGAAAGAGAAGAAACTGAAGCTCACAAAGGCTGAAGCTCCTTCCTCCAAGGTCATCGCCAAGGGGTCTTCCAAGGTGAAGGCCAAAGAGATGGCTCCAAAGACTAGGGCTAAAGCCGCTCGAGAAGCTTCAGAGACCAAGACCCAAGCCAAGACTTAGGCCGCTCCAGCTACTGAGATGACCAAAGGAAAGGGGAAGCAACGCGCCACTGCCAAACTGAAGGAAGTTGTTGAAAAGAAGGAAATTGTTGAGGAGTCGGTTAAAGAACCGGAAACGGAGAAGAAGAAGGAGGTTGTCGACGAGCCAGCTGAGGAAGAAGGCAAGGCCCTCTCTTGGGGTGATGAAGACATCGAGATGGAAGAAACTGGTGCAGCAGGAGAAGACGAACCCATAGAAGAGGAGAAAGACATCACTGAGGAGGAAGACATCGTGGAGGAGGAAGAGAAGACCAATTAAGTACTCATTCCTCCCTGTCACCGCCCTCTCTTTCTTTTATCTTTAGCCGTGGCATAGATTCAAAGTTATAATCAATGAAATCGTCACTACCATTTTCTGTACCTTTAGCTAGCTCATGTATTGCTTCCTCACTTAAATCAAATCCTGTATTCTTATCTATTCCAACCTTTATTGACTTCCTTGGGTAGTAAGGTATAACTCAGTGATGTGCAGGTCGCGTTCTAAGGCTCTAAACACCACAAGACAAAGAACCTAACTCTAACACCAACACACACACAAAACAAACACACCAAGTATCTTTGGAAGATAAGAGGCGGGCAATGGTATAGTGAAAAGCGCTAAGTCTAGTTGGACTAAGGCTTCGGAACGTAAACTTTGCAATTGCAAGTTCGAGGGGGGGAGCTAAGGCTCAACCAGGTTTGATGTTATTGCTTGGGAAGCTAAACTTCGTAGACAACAGACTTCGACGATACACGGATTTGACTTCAGAAGTGAGAACACGGTCTCGACACGATATAACTTTAACAACGCAATGAGGACACGGCCTCTGAACGACTTCTGAACTTAAACACACAAAAGATAACAGAAAGGCTCTTGTAGATTCGGTGGGTAACATGGACCCGGATGCAAAATACAACGCTAGCTACCTGCTATGTAGATTCAGTTCCTTAGAGTCCAAGATTAAATACTCTAAATAAGTTTGGCAAACACATTCAGAACAAACAGAGATAAAAGCACATGAAATTAACCAGTCTGAAAAGAAATAATCATATGAGGGTATCCAGGCTCCAGAACTAGGCCTCGACCTTCCTAGACTTGCATCGATGCGTTTGGAACCACTGCCGAAGCGGCACTCCACCATTTCCACATGCTTCAATAGTTCAGAATAGGTTCGGAGGTGAGTACCTTTGCTCCTGACCCTACTTCCCTCTATCCGGTTCGCTGGGCACCACTCCCAAGCCCTCATCACGTCATTGCCCCAGCTCTAGGCATTCCACATCCTTCTGCACTCCATGCTTTCCTTGTTATCCACATCGGCTCACAAGACCGAAACCTATCTTGGGTTCTGAAGACAGCCGAGGGTCTGGTCTCTATTCCGCATCAGTTCACACCTTGAGTCGGCTCTTCACACTGTGGTTTTTTATGTGTTTGTTCAATGAGCACATCTTAAGCAAATCAGGTGCAAGGAATGCATCTTTTTACAGTTTGTGTTTAATGTGCCTACATTGGACACATACTGAGCAAAGTTTTAGTGGTGGCAGAAGGAGGCCAGACACATGCAATGCAGATTTGAATTTTCCTAGCTTGAACATTTGTATTGCAGATTGTAGACAAAGTCAACCCTTGCATTTGATTTGCTTAAAATGTGCTTTTTGAACAAACACATCAAAAACCACAGTGTCAGAAGCTCTCAACCAAGCCGCTTCATACTTCCAAATCCAGTAACTGTCATGTTTAATTGACTTAACAGATTTGCCATCACGTCCTCGAAGCCACAGAGTGACGTTGCACCTTCCACTTAGCGAATGTCAGGGCAAATCTCCCTTGTAGTGTGCAGACTCTCTTCCTACGCCATACTTTGCCAGGTCAGGTGTGCAGTTGTGGTTCCGAATTGATTCTCTACCCTTCAGATATGTTTGCAGAGCCTTCCTATTTTAAAGCACCACTGCCAAACCGTTGTACTTGGGTCACTGAGCCGGATCCTTGAGAGCTGCTAAGTCTGAAGCCGGGAACTGCTCCAACTCTTGGTTTCGCAATGTTCAGAAGACATGCTAAGTTCTATAAGTTGTCATCGTTACTTAGTCCTTTAATTCAGAAGCACTTCCAAAGAAAAGTTCTATTAATTCGCGATTTTTCTAAGGGTATACAGGCAGGCGCCGCATCGTCAGAAGGCCCCAACCTTATTCTGATAAACCAAGCCATCAAGCTCAGCTAGAATGTAGGTGCCGCCTTTATTCCGAGTGACGACCACCATAGGTCCTAAGTAACGCGGCTTCATCTTTTTGTTAAGACTAGACTCTACCGCGGTGTTCCTCATGAGTACAAGGTCACCCTGCTTGAAGTTCCAGTCCTTTATCGTTGCCTTATTAGCCTTTGTATATTCTTCGACTCGCTTTCTCTTCTCAGCGTCAACTCTTTTCATAGCTTCGGCAATGTGAACCTGATGCTTTGCAAGCACCTTAGCTTGAGTGGCAATCAAGTCTTCTGTTGCCATCAATCCCATAGGTGGTTYGACCAACCAAGTCGCTTCTTGTACGTCAAGCAGCATGACAGGTTCTGTGCCAGTGAGCAGGAAGAATGGGGATCGACCCAATCTTTTTCAGACGGTAATACGGTCCGCCTGTATAACATGGTCAAAAAACCAGAACCACTTACTGGCATCACCGCCAGTCACCTTATATATACTTTGTCGCACATCCCAGTGGGGCTGTTCGATTTGTCCATTTGCCTTCAAATTGTAGCCAGAAATCAAGATTCCTGTAATACCATACTTCTTTCTTAATAAGTCAACCGCTGCAATAAACAGTCCTCTGTTATCAGTCACAATTTGCCCGAGGCAGCCCCATCTACAGATAATATCAGAGAAGAGCCAACCCCCAATGGCCAAAGCATTTTCACGCCGCAAAGGTCGTCCTTCCATCAATCTCCGCATCCTGCTCCAATTCCGGCCACCAGAAACACTTAGATACAAAGGTCCGAGTAGCAAAATTGCCTCAATGTCCATTTGAATCATGTGCTCCCTTGAGAATAGTCATTCGTCAAGCCGGCTCAATGTAGAGTCTATGGTGCCCTTCACCATCTTCTTGTCTATACAGACGACCATCCTTAGATATGAAGAACTTGGTAGCAAACTGCTCAAAACTTTTCCAATTCTTTTCTGAGATCTCACATGGCCTCACTGCCGGCGTGGTTAGCCATGCTTGTACTAGAGGTATCCAACCATCTAAACTTCTTCCTTTGTTGGTTCTCCAGGAATCAGGATAGTCCTCTACTTCTGACGCTGCTTCATTATCTACCTCAGAGGCAGCATTAAGCAGAACATCCGCTGAGAGGGACAAAACCTCATGCTGCTTCACGTCTTCTGCCTCAGTAAAGAAGGAACAATATATGCAGTCTTCTTGAAACACGTCCTTGTCCTCTTCAATTCCTTGAAGAGCAAACTGCAGATGATATTGTGCGGTATTTCCTGGTAATAACCTCCTCTAGTGTCTATCTTGTCCTTAAATTCTTCAAAGTCCAGAGGATCTTCATCCTCTTCGTATTTCTTAGTATATGTTATAGGATCAGGCGGGTCACTATCCATGAATTCTTCGAACTCACGCCACGGCAGATCTCCAGGCTGTGGTAAGCGCTGTGAAAGTCCGTCTGCAGGGAACGTCTTGCCCATTACATGGCTAAGTTCAAAGTGGAACTTTCTGACATTCTCTATCCACCAGTTGATAGTCGCATTTGGGGCCGCCCCAGGGTTTTGTAACATCCCCTGGACATACTTAGCGTCCATTTCAACAACCAGAGGCTGCACCATAATCAAAGTGTATTCATTTTCTTTGAGTGCCCTCATAATCCTGTATAGTTCCCTCTTAGGCTGAGAATAGTTTGCCTCCATATCGTTGAGGGATGTAGAACCAAACCTTATATAGTGCCATTTATTCTTGTCTTGTGGGTCTTGTTGACTGATGTACCATCCAACCGCCATGTAGGAAGTGTCCACGGAGAGATGCACTGGCGCTCCACTATGAACGTCAAGCAGCTTGAGAACAGGAGCATTCTCAACTGCGTCCTTTAGATCTGCCATAGCCTTATCTTGTTCAGGACCCCATTCCCAGGAAACAGTTTTCCGGGTGAGTTTTTGAATGGGCTCGGCTTGCGCGGCGTAGTTAGGGATAAACACCCTGAATATACCAACGATCCCTAAGAAAGACCTGACGTCTGAGACGTCTCTACAGGGTCCCCAGCGGGTGATAACACCAACTCGGTCAGGAGTGGGTTTCCTTCCTTCATATGAGACTAAGTGCCCTACTACAGTGACTTCCGGCCTGCATAAGCAAGTCTTCTTTCCTGAGAAAGTGTTGCCGCAATATTTCATTCGCTGAATAACACGATTGATGTCCTGAATATGTTCCCAGACTAACCTTCTTATGCCTGGGTTCTCAGGTATAGCCTCGTAACCGCCTCCTGGTAACTTGTACCGCGTCGCAGGACCATTAACTGGGACATCATCCACAAAGGGTTCCGTGAACTTAGGAATTTCAGGTTGCAGGATAGCAGTAACGTCTTCATGAAAGATGGGTACAGAGTTTGTCCAACCCATGGGCAGCGTAACCAGCCTCATAGCACCGAACGGCATCTGGAACGTAGTCAAGTCCCGAGACAGTTCATCAAGAATGCGCTCATCGTAGCCAACGTAAAGATCCATTGTCGTGCCGCATGAACGTCCGGCAAAACGACTAGCCAATTCCTCTGTGTTAGGAGGAAGACCTGAATGTGCAATAGTCACAGTGTTAAGCGGCTTGAGACTGTGCACAATCCTTAAACTTTTACCATCCTTTTTTAGTATGCAGAACCATCTTCTGTGATAGGAAGAGCTTGAGGGTTCATAGACGCCAGCTGCTATCTTGCTTCTCATCATCTCGCAAACTGGCTCAAACAAAAATGGAGGAACCAGCTTGATATTCTGGACCCAAGGTTTGTGAAGAACTGTAGCAATATGGACCGGCGCAAAGAAGTCCTCTCAGAACTTGCCCCGCTCAGCTTCCATCCAGGCAAAAGCAGCATTTTGCTCAGCCATAAGATGATGCATAAGCTTCCTTTCTTCAGAAGTCCAAAAGCCAGGATGAGCCTTATCAAAGTCCTCCATCCTTTCTTGTGTATACCTTTAGGTGAAAATTTGGGTGGCGTCAGAGAGAGCTTAGGCATGCCTGCTAAAGGATTCCCTGTAATGTTGCATACAATGCGAAATTCTTCAGGGAGGGTACCATAGACAGGTCTAACCTTTTTATTGACCAGCTTATATTTCTTGCCAGTCGAAACTCCTTTTACCTTTGCCTCCTGAGCCTTAGGATTTCCTGATACTTGACCTTGTGTAAAAGATTCTTGCATAGTCAGGAGGTACTGTTCAAATACCTCCCTGTCCTTTGGATCTATTCCTGGTTCACATAATGCTTGTTGTAAATATACTATTTTCTTTTCTTCTTGAGTAAACAAGTGACCATTCAGTGGTTCTGCGGTAGCCACTATCCTAGGAATGCCATCTTCCAACATTTCTACAATGACCGCTATTTCCTCTCCTTGAAACAAATTCAAATCCTCGAGGTTCAAAAAGAAGCGCTCAACTCATCCCGGTAGAGTTCAGGAATCTTGCCCCACGGGAAAGAGGGAACAACAACTTGTCATCCTTAGTTCAGATCGGTGAGCGTCATCATATGCGAGCCATCTGGCTGGTTATGTGATTGAGCACTCATGACCGAGAGGAAGGGTCATCCAAGCAAAATCTTGTACGCCGCATTGTGAACGATATGTAGCTGAACATAAGCTATCACACCGTCTCCACATTGAATAGGCATATTCCTTGCCAATCCTAGAGTTCTAGCAGTGGTGCGGTTCAACGATTGGAGACCTATAGTAAGGTCAGGATCCCAGGATATTCCGAGAGTCCTAGCCGCTGTTTTGCTTGCTGAACACACTTGTGATCTCGTGCCGCGCATGATTTACGACAGGGAAGAAGACATAGATCTTCTCAGATTCAGAGGCTGTTACTATACCTTTGACTTCCGCCTTGTGATGTTCAGCAAGGAAAACCTCAACCACATCGGGTATAATGAGGCCACTGGCTGGGACTTCCCCCAAGCCATCCGATTGTAACACATAGGAACTGGTAAGTCTTGTAACAGGACCTCTACCATTTCTTCAGTAGCCTTCTCCTCTTCTTCTTCAGGTACATCCTCCACTGTAGTCTTCTGAGAAGGTAGAGAAATGAGAGGCTCCTCCATTCTAGGACTAGTGGCATCAACTTGAGAGTAAACTTCAGAGATAGCCTTCAAGTAACTGAGAGAATCTTGACCGAGATTGGTCATAGTATCTTCTAATTCTTGTAGCAATGCTCCCCGCAACTCCTCTGTCTGACCAGACTTGGAGCGGTCCCACTTGCCCTTCTTTAACAAGTCTATAGCTTCTTGCCGCGCAATGGGCAAGACCATAGCCAGGTCTTCAAGCTTCATGGGATGTGGTATAAAGAAGATTTCTTTCATGATTCCCATTATGAGTTCTTTCCTTGCTTGCTTGAGAGCATGCGCACTCCACCCAGCGGGCGCTTCAGCTGGCATCCTTTCTGGCGCCAAAACCTTTCCACCTTGAATAGGCTTTGTCCTTAAGGGAGGAACCTGCACATATGGCATCAACTTCCGAGTAGGTTCCACCACTTCAAGTCCACTTGGTTCTAATATATTTTTATCTTTTTGTGTATTGGCTGTGTTGTTGACCTTGCTAGTTCGGCGCTCCAGAGCATTACCCCAGTTCTTCTCAATGTTTCGTGTAGAGACCAGGGCGTGTTCCTTTGCTGGGCCTCTCAAAAATCCTCTTGGTTGTTGTTTGCCGCCGTTTGACATGTCTGAAGCTGAAACTGCTCCATGTTCTCGAAGCGTTTAGACAATTCGCACAACTGTTCAAAGACCTCGCGAGTAGAAGGTTCTTTAGATGCTTCCACCTTTGGTGCCACCGCTTGAGACGGCTTGAGTTGTTGAGCAATTTGGTTAAGGAACACATTTTGTTCCTTCTTCATCCGCTCCATTGACTGTTGGAGAACGGAATGAGTGACCGGCAGGGTTCATAGTCACAAACCTATAATGTATACATCTTATCTGCTGTGACAAAACAAGGGTTAGATACAGGTCAGCTGCTGCAGCTGCTTTAAGGAAGGGAGCATGTGGTTAACAGTGCAGCTGCTGCACAGGCATTGGTGGGTGATTGACACTGCAGCTGCAGTGCATTCCCAGCTTGAAGAGGAGAGAGCAGCTGCAAGATTANGGGCCAATGATACATAGCAGCTGCTGACCTGGGAGAAACAGAGGAGGGTGGAGCAGCTGCAACACATATCATAGTTGCAACACACTATTATATACATCTTATCTGCTGTGACAAAACAAGGGTTAGATACATGTCAGCTGCTGCAGCTGCTCTGCAGAGGGAGGTGTATGCTTTACTCTGCAGCTGCTCTGGAGGTATCAGCAGGTTGTTGACACTGCAGCTGCAGTGCATTCCAAGCATGAGGAAAGGAGAGCAGATGCAAAATGTGGGGGGTGGAG
>JANBPK010001569.1:0-29857 GCA_027579435.1 Candolleomyces eurysporus
GGGGAGGCACTGGCCCTTCTCCTCTCCACCAAGAACAACGGGGGATCTTTCGACCTTTCCCATATAACGGACCTTTCCCTGGGCGCATTCTACTTTGGTGAGGAGAAAATGGCCGATCCGTGGATCTTACTACTCGACCTATGCTGCAAGAACCTCCAGAAATATCGTATCATTCACGAGGTGTTCAGGATGGCGTCTCTAGATATAACACCTTTCCATCCCTCCCTTCTTGACCTCCAACGTTTCCCCAACCTTGTGGACTTCTCGATCTTATTGGATTTCGGCGGGTTCGCCCATGATGATTCCTTTCCAATGCCTCAGGTTTTGGCCGCTTTCGACGGGCTCTCAAAATCGAGCGATCCTATCAGACTTACCACAATCAAGATAGAGTTCAACTTTGACTTTCCCAATGCCACAGATTCTCTCTACAGCTTCGTAACTGAGGAGGAATTCTGGGGCAACTTGGATGAAGTTTTGGCGCGACCGGCATTCTCTCGACTGAGGGAACTGTGGATTGATTTTTATTTCGGGAACAAATTTCCCGATGACGAAGATTGGCCGACGGCTTCATACTTGATTACGTCGCAAATGCCAGAGTCTCACCAGAAAGGAATACTAAAATTGACCACGGAGTGAGTAATTCTCTGTACTCCTCAGAACTCTATCGCTCATCCCGCTGGCCCTTTCCTAGCTTTGTGCCTGATTAGGCTAACGTTCTTACGCTGGTACTCAGAGATTTCAATTTAAATAATCTTGAGCTCCAAACACGTATCAAAGGCTTGTTGTATGACAAATGTGGGTAATTAGAAAAATACTTAACTACACGCCGCAAGCAGCCACTCTCCGCTCGGAACCAAGGAGTGAATATCTGAGATAGGGCGAAGTTAGAGTGCCGTGGTCAAAAAGAGATGCACGTCCCACAGAGGGACAGTAAACTTACAATCTGTAAATTTCTCCAGTGGTATCATATCCAACACACCGAGCGGCGAAGCGGTCTCCATAGTCGTCCCACTCCATAACACTCGTACAAACCAACCGTTCGAAGGGGTCGGCCTTTCATACAATTCGAGAACAACCTGTGTTGGATATTTAATTAAGCTCCTGTGTATTGTGTCAATGTGATTCTCCAAAATCTTACCTCACTTCCCCTGGAGTTCGATGACAAGTTCAGCAAACGGTGTCATGGAGAAACGAGTAGAAGAGCTCACATCCCGGGCCACGCCATCTTACTCACTTGGAGGAAACCAAGGAGCGACGAGATAGATCCATCGTGCGCGATATTATGGTAGTATTTCACCTAAGGATCTCGGTCAGCATATATTTACCCACCTACCTGAGAGCAGGGATTCTCGCTAAAGCTCACCTTGCTGGTGCCAGAAACTACGCCTCGCAAGTGTGACTCGAGTTCGAGCATCCACGCGCCAAATTTAAGAGTTGCGTATCTAAGAGCGCCAGGGGCCTCTCGATAGAGGTACGAGTATTCCCAGTTGCCAATCTCATATACCTTATTTGCCTGTAAACCCCGAGATAAGCGACGCATTGGTGGCGGATATTAATGGTAGAACTTACTAGCTGTTGCGAGACACAATAAGAACTATTCGAAACATTGCAAGGTAGCGGTTTTCCATGGCACTGACGAGCATTTAGATTGTCGAAATAACTTCAACAAAAAAAGAGATGCTGTCAGCGCATTGACTCGTTGGTGAGAGTATTGAACTTACTGATCGAAACTAACATGCCACCCCGAGTCATCCGGCCTTATACCAGATACACCATCTAGTGCCCCGAAAGTGCCATCATCATGCGCACGCTGCAGATGTGCCTTCCAGACAGACCCATTTGAACCCGTAGTAAAGGAAGTTCTCAGCGAGTCAGCTTGAGGGCAAGAGTATCGAGGTTCCAGAGAGTCGATGGAAGAAGGCTGAATGAGAACTGGAGGCGCTGAGATGTCGTAAGTGTGGCCTGGGTAGAACCCCTTGAGGATACCAGAGGCCACTTGAGATGTAAGAGGGTTGTTCGTCACACCTAGAGGGATGTCATCATGGATAGAACGTGCTGTATCAGTATGAGAACTGACGAAAAATAACTTCATCAGCAGTAGGACTATTAGAGAGTCCGAGCTTGCTACCGTATACTTCTCGGAGATTCTGACAGCGTTATGAGTCTCAACAGCTGGAGTAACATGAGATATTTGACTTACCGCACCGTGCGTTATGGAGTCCTCCAGCCCACCTGGCGTCAGTTGGGGAAACTGACAGCTGTGAGATGGGTCAATGAGTCATGACTCGGATCCACTGAGAAAGAAAATACCTACTTTGATGCAATTACAGGCCCTTTCAGCCGACTGGCAGCGAAAGGATTGCTGCTATCCACAAACGCCTGCCACTATGAATAAGGTTTGTTTCCAGATCCCTTCCAAAATAGAGGAGGGGATGGGTACCTCAGCAGGGTTAGCGTTCTCGCCTTCGCCACTTTGGCTACATGCTCCGATTGAACCCAATCCCAATAACTATATGATTTGGGAACGACAAACCTTCTGAGACCGTAGAGTGGTCCAACTCCAGAACAGTCCCACCGGGTATCTTCCTGATAGAAAAGGTTCGAGTCGTAGGGAGTTCGTTTATGATGTCGTTGGATTACTTCTACATATTTCAACACAAATTCGCTTGATGGAGCGCTGCATGCATGACGGATGGACGTATCAGCCGTACTTCCAACAGAGCTCGAACCAATGTCGTGATATACTGACCTGTATATCTCCTTGGTAACGTGTGGCATGTTACACCAATCGTTGACAAGCCTCGGAGCCTGACTAGGGCTAAAAGCGAGCGAAGAAGCATCAAACTCTTGCCAAGATTCATCCGAGATGAGTACACCATGTTCGAAGTCTTCGTGTGATTGCTCATCCCTTGCTAGAGCAGTTGTTTCAACGTCTCTCGAAGAAACAGAGCCGTATAGCAGCCAGAGACATAGGAAGCCACCAATGAGGGAGGCAGGGAGTATAGAGGGCATTGGCAAGGTGATGAAATTTGCTCAGGTCGGTGGACTGACGGATGTTGGTACGGAGCGAGGGAGACGATGGCAACCAAGAAGCCTGGCATCTCAGAATGGCTGTTATAAGGACTAGATAAAGCAGGGTGAGCTCCAACTTGGTTCCGGAGCATTTATCACACGTGCGTCATGATCAAGCCGGCGCCCTAATTAACTCCCGGTAACCGTTGGCCGATACGCAGGGAGAAGAATCCCCCATCATATTACCGAACAGGAGCGTTCTGACTATAATACATACACTGCTGGGATCGAAGTTGCTTGAGCGCGGCAAAATGTTTGAAGGTATTGTCTGAATTTTGAGTTCCGATTTTGCACGCGCCAAAATGCGAAATCGAAGTCACTATATTGACAATACCTTTTACACGCATCTTGCTCCCAGTGTCCTCGAGAAACTTTGATCCCAGCAGTGATACATGGAGGCTCCATAGACACTGCAGAAGAGAAATAGATTGGACTAAGAGGAAAGCAACGTACACTGAATACAGTACATACACGGTGGACTGATAAAGAACAGAAGGGAAATAGAGGCATTAGTCAGGAAAGGAAGACATCTGGGAGAGGCGGCGGGGTAGTCGAAAAACGACTCTCTGTGTTGCAGGAAAGGAATATGGGTACAACGGTACTAACTCGTATTGAAAGCGCGGTGCACTCAGTGAGTCACTGTGTTGCAAGAAAGGATGCTGCGGGGCAACTCTGCAACACAGGGCCTACTATATGATTCAGCCATCGTGTCTCACCGACTCCAGCATACGCTACAGCTATAGCACTGGAGACGATGACTGTTTTAATGGGGAGAATGGCGGAGCCGAAGATCGAGCCTGCTGATGCAGAGGCCTACGAAAAGCCTTCTGCCTTCATCACTCGCCCTTACGACTACATCTCTGAGTTTATTTCGACGGCTCGGACAGTGGGTTGTTGATTGATTGGGATTTGTGCGTCGATGTCGAACGCACCGGTCCACTACGAAAAGAGCGCACGGTTTGCTGTTCCCGCTCCATTAGTATGTTTCTTCTCTTACTGCTAGTCCCTCGACTCGGAGGGAACCTGGCAATTCATTTCTGCTGCCCTCTTCCGCTTGCGTGGACTCTCCTCCCCCAATCAGCTGGCAGTTTTGAAAATTTCCCATCTCAAGAAATTCCTTGCTCAAATTCAATTGAAGTGAAGGTCGGTCACTCGGATTTAAGTCATGACTTGGGCTTCAGCGCAAAATTTTGACCTAATTCCCGCCCTCTTTCTCCCCCCTCCACGTTGTAAACAGTGAGCATCTCTCCATTCTTATGTATGAGTTCCATGCATCATGAGGCCTTAGTGAGGATCATGATATGGTTATGGCTCTGCAATTCCTTTTTTGCAATCGTGGCTGTCGCCCAGCTTGACTTGTATCCCGCTCCACTTTCACCTCGAACTGTCGCCCCACTCTACCCTCTGGCTGGAGCCACGGGACTGCATCTCATACTCGTATCGAGCCTTTGACCCGTTGAAAGTGGCGAAGGGACGCAGCTTCGATTTGTATGTGACCGTCTACACTGGACATACATGACTGACGAAAATGCGATATCCATAGCAATTCACAGGATATGGGCATCTATCGGACATCACAGCCCCCACCTTAATTTGACCGCTTGCTCACGGATGCCGCGTGCCTAACTCCTGTCAACGGTTAGTCTGCGGGTTTTACTCCTTGCTTTCCTCCCCTCAACACCTTGCTAGGTTCCCCCTTCCCATCCTCGCACGATGGCTCCCGGGTCTACAAAACCCAATCTCCTGGGCCGTCTCTCCTCATTTGTCAAGGGACGTAGCAGCAAGTCTGCTGTTAAACATCCACAACTCTTGGCCGAAACCGCCAATACGGGCGCTGGGCTGTTACCAACTCAGGATCCCTCAACACCATTCATTCTGCTTACCCCTGCGAACGACCCCACAGTGTTGAGCGGTCAAGCTTCCACCTCGCAGCCATCAAAGCATCCGCCTACGAACGAAACCGATCACAACCCTGTCGAATCTCCGCCCACTGCAGCAAATGATATCTATCTTGCAGCTTCCACCTCCACCCCAACTAATCAAGAGCCCGTCTCCCAGCCATCAATTCGTCCCACTGCTAGCAGCAGCAAGGCCGTGCCATCGCATAATCTTCAGGTCCGATCATCTTGCCAATCTCCGTCGGCACCTTCCCTAGTGGGGTTACAGCCGGTATCCTTCTTTGAGGGTGCACAGAATTTTCAAATGAGGGACGTCATAAATGTATTCAACGAAGTCGGAACTCAACAGAGCGCTCTCGAAATCGGTACGTGGACAGTGGAATTTGACAGATCGACGGATATCGCTGACGGAATCCCATATCAGGACGAGGACGGCTGCGTGCGCTTCCAAGACATCCAGACATGAGTGGGAAGCATGACGAGTACATACCTAACAGTCGCAAGCCAGACGTTGACAAATTATGCGAGTGGGAATCAACCTCGACGATCCTCGTCTTGTGCATTCATGGGCCGGCTGGCATTGGGAAATCCACTCTCGCTGGCTATCTCAGAGACAAGTTTCGCTCAGCTGGTCGGTTGGCTGCCTCTGTTTTCCTCGGCGTCATTCGGACAGAAACGTTGGGGCCCGAAACGATCATCAAGATGATAGCTCACGAGATCGGATGGATTCATCCTCGAGCAATTCCGAAGATTGTGGAGGCGATGGATCAATGTCATGGGACCTCGGTGGAAAACCACCTCCGACAGTACATCCTCGAACCGTTGCGGTCACTCGGTCACCCGCAACCGCTGATCATAATCATGGACGCTATGGACGAATGGCGGGATCATCCATCATTCACCAAGGCGCTCGCTCTCCTCAACTCGGAAAGCTCTGTTGTCAAATTCATCCTGACTGATCGTTTGAACCCAGGCGCTTCCCGCTTGCCCGGTATTGACAAAGTCTCGATTTACACATATCCCCTTGGTCCAATTTCGAACGAGGTGATCAAGGCGTATTTTCTCGACAATTTAGAGACGGTTCCGTGGGTAGATGGGCGGAAAGCTAGTTCTCTAGACGTTGAGAAGCTTACGGAGCTTTCAGGCGGACTCCCAGTATGGGCGACGACTGTGATCGGGGTGCTTTCGCACTCATTCAGTGAGTCCCCACCCCACGAAATCCTCGCAGAGATAGTCGGAAGTCGGCGGCAAGTTGGTGGAAGTGATCGGCTCGGCGACTTGTATCGCAATGCGCTCGAGCGCCTTTTCCCGTCGTCTGATGCCCGGAAGTGGTTTCGACGGCATATGGGGGCGACTACCGTCCTCCAGGAACCACTTTCTCTCGAAGACTTTTCCACGCTTACAGGAATCCCGTCTCATCTCATAAACAAGATTCAGCTCCCTCTCTCCGCTCTACAGACACGATCCCCTGCCCCCGGCTCAGAAAAGATGATCCATCCGGCAACAACACTCTTCCATCTATCATTTCTCGAGTATGTCCAAGCACCAACAACGGACACCTCTTTCGCCATCTCAACCTTCGATTCGCACTCTACGATAGGTCTGACTTGTTCCAAGCAAGTCACCATCCTGCCACCTCCTTCCCTGCACAACAACTCCCCCCTTCGTCCCCTCCAGCACTACGCTGTGAAGTACTGGCTGCATCATGTATTCAACGGGACCCCACGCTCGAGCGATCAATGGTCACAGACAGAACATTGTTCGACATTGCAAATGACGCCTGACACCCATGGACGATGGGCGACGTTCTTTCTCAAAGGCTTAATGTCTGGGGAAGTTGTATCAACGCTGGAGGATGTTCGAGAGGAGGACGGGATGGCATTGACTCTTAGGAATGCGGCACGTCGGCTGGCTGAAATTGGCGGAGATCACTGGGGATTTCAGGTGGCTTGTTTAGAGGTTGCTGTAAGGATTGATGGTGGAGATGCAGATGGATGGTCAGAGCTAGGGGAGTGCTATGATGCAAGGGGTGACCGGACAGGTAACCTCCAGATGTATGAGGAGGCTGTGGTGGTCTTTCGACATGCATTACATCTCCGGCCGGACCCACACCCCAGCCGTGGAAAAACACTCGACAACATTGCTACCGCACTCTGGTCATGTTACCGACAGAACGGAGATAGCGACATCCTTGATGAAGCCATTTCATGTTCCCGCATGGCGGTCACACTCAGTCCGACGCCCCACCCAGGTCGTTACAGGTATTTCGGCAATCTCGCCACTGCTCTCAAGGAATTTTATTATCGCAATGGCAGCCTCGAAGTATTGAATGAGATTATTTCACTGGAGCGTGAAGTTCTTGAACTCTGCCCTGTACCCCATCCAGATCACTCCAGGTCGCTCAACAACCTTGCCAGTAGTCTCGAATNCCCTTTACGAGCACAATGGGGACATTGACGCACTGAACGAGGCCATTTCACTGCATCGTGATGCACTTGCACTCCGCCCTGTACCCCACCCAGATCGCYCSKWGTCGCTCAACAACCTTGCCAATGTTCTTGATGATCTTCATGGGTGCAATGGTGACATCAGGGCATTGAACGAGGCCATTTCACTCCATCGCGAAGCGCTTGGGCTGCGCCCTGCACCCCACCCAAATCGCTCCTACTCGCTCAACAATCTTGCTTGCTGTCTCCATGCTCTTTATCAGCACAACAAAGATATTGGGAGCCTGAACGAGTGCATTTCACTGGGTCGTGAGGGGCTGGCACTTTGTCCTGCACCCCACCCACTTCGACATACAACTCTCGATATTCTTGCTGAAGCGTATCTATCCCAGTTTGAGCGGGATGGAGCTGTGGAAGTTCTCGATGAAGCGATCTCGCTGCATCGGGAATGGCTGGTCTTCTTCCCTCCTGAACACAGACACCGGCCACACGGCATCAAATCTCTTGTGAAGCTTCTCGAAAAGCGATGGGAAGCTACAGGAGATGACCGATATTGTGGAGAAGTTGAAGATCTGAAGGCGGAATTGGCTGCATGAGCCGCATCCGAGCTGGCATTTTCTATGACAGACTTATTTGCTTTGTTCGAGGCAGCATCTGCCTCAGAGTGGTGGTGGAAGGGTGTTTTTAGACTAGTCTATGCATGTACACAATCGTATCATTTTCAATGTATTTACTTACGTGGTCCTATTGATCGTACTCGAGGTGGATTGCAGAATGGATAGCCCGGCCCACTGGCATACACGCTCATGAGTAATATAAACTGTCATCGAACGCAACTTCAATCTCCTGATATCTTGCTCCACCTCAACGGCCAGGTAGCGATCAAGGTGCGCCAAAATGAGCTGCCGGGTAATGAGAAGATGAAGGATTGCTCTCCGTTATCTGGAGTCGCTAACGGTCTGTTTCCAGAGTGTCAGAGGGTACATTGTTGGTTTATAAGCGGGGGAGGAAGGTTAAAAGACGCACCAAGCCGTCAGAGACTCCTAGAGAGCGTGAACACAGTCTTCGCCCATCCACCGGCTACGATGGGTGCCATAAGACCCCCGTCTTGCTTCGCACTCTCTGGGCCGTCATGTCATACTATTGTTGTTTTCTTCCATGTTCAAACTTTCCCAGCTTCGCGGCGAGCACGCTCCGAATTCCACACCTTCCCACCACGAGCAACCCTACCCATCCCTGCTGGAATCTCGGCCGCCCATCCACCCCTGATGAAGACTAAAGGCATGCAATGAGGGTTTCACATGCTCGCTGGAACGTCCACAACATAGTGGCACCCTCAGCCCTGTTGGGAGAATTCTAGCGTCTGAGACGAGCGAGCGTCCTTCCATTGTGCTGAGTTGGGATCGTAGGATAGTGACAAAGCCACATTTGCGATGGCGGCAATGGGGAGACGATGTTGGGGGCATGAGGAACCGGAGAGGACTGACACCGGCACCGCGTCCTTGTCTGCAGGGCAAAGACAACATCGGTATCTTCAGGGATTCACGGATCCCCAAAGGGAAGGTAGGGAGGGAGTGGTGGAGGAGAGGGGTTGGGGACTAGGGCGGAACAACACTGGCGTCACCGAAAACCTCGAAATATGAGCGCAAGAATTTGGGGCAGTGGTCCGTTAATCAGCGGTAGAAAGGCCTCGGCTTGTTTGGCGCGGTAATGAAAGGCGAGCACAAAGCCCAGTTACAAGTTGAGAGGGCGATCGTTGAATTGCATTGACGCTAACCGGGAGAGGATAAATATACAAGATCAGCGATGTAGCACGAGAGATGGGAAGAAACTCACCAGATGAGAATAGAAAGGCGTGAACGGTCAATGTCCTCGATTACCCATCTTGCGGGTTCAGGAGCTCTGCGAGCCGCGGCAGAGAGAAATGAATCGTTGAACCTTTCAAAGCCAATCAGCGTCGAGAAAAGCTGGTTGGTCGAGGGGACAAACAAGTACATACATTATTCTGCTCGCTCTCCGGCTTTCACTCAGACTGTTGCGGCAGCCCAACTGGTGTTCCACACCTCACAATCTACCGACTATGAGTGGAAATGGGTCCTCACTGGAGAGATTGGCGGCTGGACCACTCCCAAGGTACGTGTTTACTTGCTCTCAAAGGTCATTAATTTCTAACATTCCGTGCAGGTGTCATCTTCAGGTTGCTGGTATCCTCACCGTCAGGGATGTAGCCAGTGCATATTAATTCGTGAAACTTCTCTGAGTTGGAGCCCTATCTAAGTGGTTCCTTTAAGATCGATCTCGCGACTTCCACCTTCAAAGTAGAAGAGGCGAAGAACGACTGGCCGAGCTGTTCTGCCTCTATCGTCGAGCAAAATGGCGTTGACTTCAAGAGCTAGCACACCGTTACCTGATGGTCGGATTGCGGAATGCGGCCATCGTTCTTGCCAACACCTGCGGTCCTTGTGTCGGTCAATGGGATGGGCGGGACATCAAGAAGGACGAGAACAACACTAGTGCGTCTTCTTTGTACTTGGTACGCATCCAACCCTTCTTGCTGACTTGTGATCCAGTTATCCCTTCTCACAAGCGAAACTTCACCGTTCGTTAACCCTACCACCTATGCCTTCGTCGCATTCCCGAAATCACCACCGCCTTGGAATTCACCGGAAGTGCACCTTCAACCCTTGACGGACAGCTGATGGCAGCTCCTCAAGCTCAAGGTCCCCTGTGGCTATGATTAACTCGAGCACTCCTTCCAACCTCCTTTTGGAGACTGCATCAGCGTCAAAGTCGCCGTCGACCCCAAGAGCGACCGTTCCCGGCGTCCCAGCTCTGGACTGGCGCACCTACCGACTTCCTAATCCTCATGAAAATCGAGGGCAAGTACACAAGCGGTCATGTCCCTGCCGGGGGCCCTGGTTGAAGTACCGTGGATATCTCGATAACATCTTTTGTGAGTTATCGTCATCTTCTACTGAGCTCGTCGTCAGCTGCTGACCCTTTCACAGAGAACTGCCTGATTGGTGCTATCAGCTCCGAGAATGACAAGGGCAATAACTTCAAGAACCAGATTACCGGCGAGCACAGCGGAATTCCGAGTCCTCAAACCGCTGCCTACTACATACCGTGATTGTGGCATCGAGTGGGTTGTCACCAGTGACCACAACTGCGATGAAGATTCTTCCCGTGGGCGCGCAGCTTTCGAGCCCCGATTCCTGGGTGGTCTCGCTATCATCAGTTACTCGCACCTTCGCTCGTATTCACGAGACCAATGTGAAGAAGCGGGTTAACCTTGCTCTCGTTTGCGTTGACCCTACCAACTGCGACAAGACTCGGCGCAACGATTGCGTTGAGATTGCGGCTTGGACACCTTTGCTCGTGGCAAGAACTTGACCCTCGTTGCCAAGCATGAGGATGGCACGAAGGATGTACGTACCTCGCAGACGTTGTTCTTTTGATACTGGACTCAATGCTGATTTCTCGTGTTTTATAGTAGATTCCCTTGGCCCACACTTTCAATGAAGGTTGGATTGAATGGTGCAAGCCGAAGCCGCCTCTGTACCTCTCTGCTATGTTTGCAGTGGGCGCACATTGGAATGACTCATTCCAACCTGCGGTGAGCTTGTTGGTATCGCATCCTCGCACTCCCTAGCGCCCTAATTCTTCTTTGCTCTGTTTATGACTCCTGAAGGAATGCTGGTTTGCCTATCTAGAGCCGCCTACTTCTCCTGCATGTTGACATTCCAATCTCCAGTTTCTTGTTCAGTACCGTACATACAATAATGGATATCGCTTCGGAACTACCAGCCACTGCTATTCAAGACTCAAATACCTTGCTCAAGTGTATCTACTCCGTTTCGAGTAGAAGCGCGGCGTGGAAGCTCTCAATGAAGCGCCAGGGCTGCATTAGTTGCATCGAAGGCAGAATCACTTGCATCCGAGAAAATGATCAGAAGATAAACACATGAACGGCCGTTGGTTTCTCAGAACATGTCCTTCCAAGTCAACAAATTCTATTCGATTATGTACCCACATGCGAGTTGTGGCAGAGGAAATGGCCCCTGGCGAATGATTGGCATGTCCTCTTACAAAAATTATAGGGTTCGCTGAGGAGTTGCCGGATGAAAGTATAGTATACCGGGATAGGCGAACCCGTTCTCCGTTCCTCTCGAGATGTGGCAAAGCATCGAAGCCCGATCTTTGATCGTCGCGGTTGACTGCTCTCCAAGAGTCCGCATTTGTGCTTCCCGGGTTTCGTGAATTATTTGCTTGCTCCTCAAGCGACTAAGAGTAACAAAGGTAGTGACACGGAGAAATATCGATAGGGCGGATATGAGCATACCTCGATGAACACACTGGCATCTGAATCTCGATCTTGGAAGACCCAGGCAACTGTTGCTTGAGCAAAGATTCAGGAGGTTCGAGCGAGCAAAGACTTTGACTCCGCAACTCGGCCCTTCATCCCTTCCTAGTCCTGACACTCGAATTCCGTCCCATTTTCCCTGGCCCATCGCTACTTCTACTCGTACATGCGGTGCTTCGACGCACGTCTCTCTCCGAAATCCACACATAGCCTAGAACTCGGTGACCATCACCTGTGCAACCTCCAGATTCGCCGAGATAAGTAACGCTTCCGTCTGCACATCTGCGTCACTAGCGGGGCTCTCTATAATCGGGAAAGAGATCCTTGGCATAAAACGGTGAGCTGGTGAGATGGAGGATGGCGAGATTGGCTTGAGTAGGCAATGGACGGAAGGCGCCATTGAACGAGAGTGATAAGGAACGGCGAGTGCGCTCCGAGCCCCGAAGTTCAGCCCGACCCAGGCCACCGCAGCGCAGAGGCAACATTGGTATTGCCCTCAGCCCTTGAGGTTTAGTCTCGACTATGTCTGGGAGTTGGCCGATCGTGAAAAATGGGTGACGCGGAAAACGGATCCCTGTCCCATCGATGACGAACAGGTGAGCATGTGGGCATGCAGCACGCATACCAGGGATGCGGACGTGAGAGGCGGAAGGGTAAAGCATTTGATCTAAGTAATCTGGGAGGACGGTTGTTGATTATCGTCTTGCCCGATTGTGATGGAATACAGGAGGCTGGAGCTGAAATTTACAAGTTTAGCGATGAGATCTGCAAAGAAAAAANGGTCAGCGATGAAGTTTGAATGGAAGAGATAGTTTTAATAACCGTTGGCGGTACCAGATCCACGTACAATTCAGCGGACAGGTAGAGATTGCTCCAAGAACCGATGGAAACCATCCCAGGTATACGGTGCACAAATTCCAGCCCAACTGTCCAATTATGAGCGTGCGGGAATGAGTCGTGAGAGCGAGGACGGCGCGAGATTAGGTGCTGCGAAGAAACTCGAAACGTGAGTTCAGAGCGCAAAGGGGCAGGAGGTTACGCATATCAGCTTGATATCAATTCTCGTTTGGCAAGATCAGCTCGACTGGCAAGAGCTGGCTTACGGTAAGGAAAAGACCTGCTCCGTCTTTGTTTGGCGCCCGCCGCCAAGTGGTGTTGCCAAACAGCCGGCCTCAAGTCCGACCTCTCCAGGCTCCAATCAACCGGCAGTCTTGGTCACTCATCTTTCGATAACTTGTTTCTCAAATCTGCTTATAGACCCTTCAGAGTTGGAGCTGCACCGCAACGGTCCCTTTACGCCCAATCTTGCAAGTTGGCGGAATTGATGAGACGTGGAAGAACGGCTGGCTTCGAGTTGGTCCTATTGGTGCACCAACTCTTACGACGACATGGCCCGTTTCCATCATCAAGCAAGCCAAGGCACTTGGCCTCGACTTCAAGAGAGAGACCTCGAGATACAAGCAATTTCATATTACTACTCATGACGGTCAGATTGAGGACTTCGAGGGTCCTTGCCAACGCCTGTGGTTCTTGTCTCGGCCAATTGGATAGGCAAGATATAAAGAAGGGCGAAAGGGACACTGGTGCGTCATCCCTGTACTTTTATTGTTTCTCTTGCTGACTTGTGATGTAGTTGTCCCTCCGTCCAACCTCAACATGACGATGCTAACCCCACCACCTGTGCCTTTGTCGCATCCCCCGACATCACTGTGACTGCTTTGGCGTTTTCTAGAAACTCACCTTCAACCCCTTGACCCAACACATACGCTTACCGGTGCTGTGGACAAGCCCTTCGCATTCAACGCCCCGTGTAGCTATGACCATGGTCAGAACACCTTCCAACCTCTTCACAAAGACCGTGCCAGCGTCAAAGTCACGACCCCAAGAGCAATCGTCTCCAGCATCTCCAACCTTTCGAACCCTGGAGTGCCGCATCCACCGATTTTCGTATCCTCATCAAGGTCAAGGGCTCTATCGAGCATATCCCTGCCGGCGGCGCTGTTTGAAGTACCGTGGACATCTCCAATATCTTCTTTCGCGGGTTATCATCTTCCACTAATCTCATGGTCACTTGTTAACCATTCTACAGAGAACTGCATCATTGGTGCTGTCAACATCGAGGACAACGAGGTTAACAAGTTCAAGACCCAGATTACCGAGTACGGTGAAGTTCCGAGTCCTCAAGCCGCTGCTGGCATCAAGTGGGTCGTCATCGGCTGCCACAACTACGATGAGGGCTCTTCCCGTGAGCGTGCTGCTCTCGAACTACGATTTCTTGGTGGCCTCGCCACTATCTCTCGCTCCTTCGCCCGTATTCACCGGACCAACTTGAAGAAGCAAGATATACTTACTCTCACCTTTGCCGACCGCCAAGGTCCAGCCAACGACAAGGTTGACGTTTTCGGCTTGGACTCCTTTGCTTCCAGCAAGAACTTGACCTCGTCGCCAAGCATGAGGACGGTATGAAGAATGCACGTATTTCCGATTGCTTGTTTCTCTTAGTATTTGTGGCTAACTTTGCTGTTTTTACATGAAATCCCCTCGCTTGGCCCATACCTTCAACGAAGGCCAGAGTGAATGGTTCAAGCCCGACTCTGCCCTCAATTTGCCAGCCGCCGATGCAAAGGCAGAGGCTGGATCTCCGTATCGTTGACTGGAGCCACAGGGTCGTTGCCGTTGTTGTCTTCGATAATGAGGTAACACTCTGTCGCCTGAGTTGGGTGGCTCGGGTCATTTATCGGCAGGTCAAAAGATCACGTATGTATCATTTCGTGTATATCTCCTCTGCACTCGTTTCTCGCTCTACCTCCCTCCCTGCTACTCCTGTAGTGGCCGCACGTCGGAATCATCGTTTCGACTATTGCGTGTCTACGTAGTTGCGGCAACGTCGGGGGNAGGATGAAGGTGAAAATATTCCGAGTAGTTTNATGCTGTGGTGGGCTTGCTTGGCATCGCATCGTCTCTTCTTCTTCCCTCGTCTATTATCTCTCGCTCTCACACACTCTCTCTGGCATTCTTTATTTTCATTTGCTTTGTTCATGACCCCTGGAGCTGGAGGCGCTTGCCTCTCCTGCGTCCGAACGTTCCTGCTTCTAGCTTCTGGTTTCTTTCTCCGTGTAACGACCTCGTGTCCAATGAAATGGATATTGCTTTGTGACTCCTTGTGATTAGCGGGTTCTTTCACTCAGGATACACCGGTGCGCCTCTTTCTTCCAATGCAGCTCGATTGAACGGGTGTAAAAGCGCAGTAAAGACTTGTCACTATCCAGATCTTCTAACTCTCGTTTGCGTCAACCATGTTCTCGTACTCATGGAAGAAGCTCGGGTGCTGATCTCGTTGGGTCGAGTTCGGGACGCCTCGATGTAGCCCAGAGGTTCTGCCATTGGGGGTCAGTAGTAAATAGGTGAGTGTCTGTCTCTCTGATCCACGACCATTGTGCTGATCAATATGATACCAAATTTCTTCGCTGTGTTGCAGGCAATGGACTTTGGCTTCATAATAGGATTGGGGTATCGGGTTAGTCTTTGATCGTCGTCCGATCTTGAGCTCACGCTAATTGTGCGTGATTATAGACGGTCGCTACTTCTACGCAGCTGTGAGGCTATCAACCTCTTCACGAATCAGATTGAATTTCGAAAAATGAAAGGGCGTCGAGACACGATGCACTCGTGAGGAACGCCCAGGTCGGAGATGTCCGAATATTAAGAACGGGCTGGGCTCAAATGATTGCGATGCTCAAGCTGTGTGCTCGAGGACAAGAACAGAACCACATTCGTCGTACCCTTGCGTTCCTATTTCCATGTCAAGTCTCCATCTTTGACTTACTGAGCTTCAATGTGCTGAAGGGACCCAGCTTCATTCGTATGTGACCAGTTACACTGCGTATGCAACAACTGACGATGATATGGTACGCACAGCATTTCGCTGGATTACGGGCGTCTATCGAGCATCACAGCCCCATCTTCATTTGGCCGCTTGCGCACGGACACCGTGTGCCCAACCTGTGTTAAGGGTCGGTTTGGGAAGGTCCACTGCTTGCTTCCTCCCCTCATCCACCTCTGCTGAATTCCCTCCATCCCCCACACAATGCTCCCCGACTCTAAGAAGCCTCGTCTTATGGCCCATCCTTCTAGGGCTGGCAAGGGACGCAAAAACAAATCAGCTGTTAAGCACTCTCAACTCGTGGCCGAACCTGCAAACACGGGCTATGGGCCGTTAACACCTCACGCTGCCTCCACATCATCCATCCAGCTTCCTGCGAACAACTCCACAGCGTCAAGTGTTCAAGGTTCCATCTCTCAGACGTCAATGCAGTCCTCCGTGAACAAACGCAAACGAGTCGAATCCCTGGGCTCCAGCGCAAACGCCACCTTCCTCGCAGCTTCCACCTCCGCACAGACTCAAGGCCACATCTCCCAGTCATCAATCCTCCCCACCGCAGGCCGCAACGAAAATATGGCATTGCCCAACCCTCAGGATGGATTGCCATCTTCCCATTCTCCCCAAGTACCTTCCCTGTCGGGGCCCCAGCCGATAGCCTTCTTTGAGGGTGCACAGAATTTTCAAATGAGGGATATCAACGTATTCAACGACATGGGAACGCAGCAGAATATTCTCGAAATTCGTACGTGAACAGTTGAATTCAACATGTCAACGGAATGACTGACAGGGTGCCGGTTCAGAACGAGGACGGCTAGGTACACTCCCAAAGCATCCGAACATGAGCAGGACGCGGGTCGAGTACCTACCCAACAGTCGGAAGCCAGACGTTGACAGGCTGTGCAAGCAGGAATTAAATTCGACCATCCTCGTCCTGTGTATCCATGGGCCAGCTGGGATTGGGAAAACCACTCTCGCTAGCCATCTCTCAGACGAGTTTCGCTCAGCGGGTCGGTTGGCTGCGTCCATTTTCATAAGCGCCATTCGGACGGAATCTTTGGACCCCGAGACAATCATCAAGATGATAGCTCACGAAATCGGATGTATTCATCCTCGAGCAATCCCAAAGATTGTGGAGGCGATGGATCAATGTCACGGCACCTCGCTAGAAAACCATCTCCATAAGTACATCCTCGAACCATTGCGGTCACTCGGCCACCCGCAACCCCTCATCATCATAATGGATGCTATGGACGAGTGGCGGGATCACCCAACATTCATCAAGGCGCTCGCTTTCCTCAACTCGGAAAGTTCTGTCCTCAAATTCATCCTGACGGATCGTTTAAACCCATGCGCTTCCCGCTTACCTGGTATAGACAGTGTCTCGATTTACACGTACGCCCTCGGCCCGATTTCGGACGAGGTTATCAAGGCGTACTTTCAGAAATATCTGGAGACGGTTCCGTGGGTGGATGGGCGGAAAGCTAGCTCTCTAGACGTCGAGAAGCTTACGGAGCTTTCAGGCGGACTTCCAGTATGGGCATCGACAGTGATTGCGGTGCTTTCTCACTCATTCAGCAAGTCCCCACCCCACGAAATCCTTGAAGAGATAGTCGGAAGTCGGCGGCAAGTTGGTGGTAGTGATAGGCTCGGCGACTTGTATTGCAATGCGCTCAAGCGGCTTTTCCCCTCGCCCGATGCCCAGAAGTATTTCAGATGGCTTATGGGGGCGACTTCTGTCCTCCAGGAACCACTTTCCCTGGCAGATTTTTCCACGCTTACTGGAATCCCGCCACACCTTATAAACAAGATTCAATTCGCTCTCTCTGCTCTCCAGACACGATCCCCTCCCCACAGCTCAGGAAAGATGATCCATCCAGCAACAACACTCTTTCATCTATCATTTCTTGAGTATATCCGGGCACCAACGACAGACACCTCTTTCGTCATCTCCACCTTCGATTCCCACTCTGCGATAGGCTTGACTTGTCTCAAGCAACTTACCATCCTGCTGCATTCTTCCCTGCCCNAACAACTACCCCCTTCGTCCGCTCCAGCATTATGCTGTGAAGTACTGGCCACACCATGTAGTCAACGGGACCCCACGCTCAAACAACGAATGGTTACGGACAGAACATTGTTCGACGCTGCAAATGATCCCTAAGACCCACGGACGATGGGCAACATTGCTTCTCAAAGGCTTACTGGCTGGGGAGGTTGACTCAACAGTGAAGAATGCTCGAGGGGAGGACGGGATGGCATTGACTCTGAGGAAGGTGGCACGTCGGCTGCGCAAAACTGGCGGAGATCATTGGGGATTCGAGGTGGCTTGTTTAGAGGTTGCTGTAAGGATTGAGGGTGGTGATGCAGAGGGTTGGTCGGAGCTCGGGAGGTGCTATGATGCAAGGGGTGACCGGACAGGTAACCTCCAGATGTATGAGGAGGCTGTGGTGGTCTTTCGACATGCATTACATCTCTGGCCGGACCCACACCCCAGCCATGGAGAAACACTCAACGACATTGCTATCGCACTCTGGTCGTGTTACCGGCAGAACGGAGATAGCGACATCCTCAATGAGGCCATTTCATGTTCCCGCATAGCGCTCACACTCAGTCCGACGCCCCACCCAGATCGTGACAGGTATCTCACCAATCTCGCCAATGCTCTCACAGAATTTTATCATCGCAATGGCAGCCTCGAAGCATTGAATGAGGTCATTTCACTGGAACGTGAAGCTCTTGAACTCTGCCCTGTACCCCATCCAGATCACCCCAAGTCGCTCAACAACCTTGCCTATAGTCTCCAATCTCTTTATGAGCACAATGGGGACATTGACGCACTGAACAAGGCCATTTCACTGCATCGTGATGCACTTGCACTCTGCCCTGTACTCCACCCAGATCGCCCGTCATTGCTCAACAACCTTGCCGATGCTCTTCAATCTCTTTATCACTGTAATCAGGACATTGATGGATTGAATGAGGCCATTTCCCTGCATCGTGAAGCACTCGCACTCCGCCCTGCACCCCACCCAGATCGCTCCCAGTCGCTCAACAACCTTGCCAATGCTCTTGATCGTCTTCATGGGTGCAATGGTGACATCAGGGCATTGAACGAGGCCGTTTCACTCCATCGCGAAGCGCTTGGGCTGTACCCTGCACCCCACCCAAATCGCTCCCGCTCGCTCAACAATCTTGCTCGCTGTCTCCATGGTCTTTATCAGCACAACAAAGATATTGGGAGCCTGAACGAGTGCATTTCACTGGGTCGTGAGGGGCTGGCACTTTGTCCTGCACCCCACCCACATCGACATGCAACTCTTGATATTCTTGCTCAAGCGTATCAATCCCAGTTTGAGCAGGATGGAGCTGTGGAAGTTCTCAATGAAGCGATCTTGTTGCGTCGGGAACTGCTTATCCTCCGCCCTTCCGGACACAGATACCGGGCAAGTGGTGTCAGACGTCTTGTGCGGCTTCTGAAGAAGCGGCATAAAGTTACTGGAGATGACCGATATTGTGGAGAAATCGAAGATCTGGAGGCGGAATTGGCTGCATGAGCCGCATCCGAGTTGGAAAGAACGCTGGCTTTTCTACCGCAGACTTATTTGCTTTATTCAAGGCAGCATCTGCCTCAGAGTAGTGGTAGAAGGGTGTTTTTCCATGCATGCACACAATTGTATTATTGTCAAGGTATCTACGTGGTCGTATCGATCGTACTCGAAGTGGATTGCGGAATGGATAACCCGGCCCCCATGAGTAACCTAAACTGTCATTGAATGGAAGGTTCAATCTCTTGATCTCTTACTCCAGCTCAACGGCCAGGTAGTGGTCAGGGCGTGCCAGAATGAGCTGCCGGGCTAATGAGAAGATGAAGGATTGCTCCCCATTATCTGGAGTCGCTAACAATCTGTTTCCAAAGTGTCAATGGGTACATCGTCAGTTCATAGGCGCGGGAGGAAGATTAAAAGACACAACATGCCAGCTGAGATTCCTAGAGAGCGTGCACGCCCTCTTTGCCCACCCGCCGACTACAATGGGTGTCGACAGACCCCCGTGCTGCTTTGCACTCTCTGGGCCGTCACCTCATGCTGCTGTTGTTTCCTTCCATGTTCRAACTTTCCCAGCTTCGCGGCGAGCACGTTCCAAATTCCATGGCTTCTCACCACGATCAACCCTACCCATCCCTGCTGGAATCTCGGCCGCTCATCCACCCCTGACGAAGACTAAAGGCATGCAATGAGGGTTTCACATGTTCGCTGGAACGTCCACAACACAGTGGCACCCTCAGCCCAGTTGGGAGAATTCTAGCGTCTGAGATGAGCGAGCATCCTTCCATTGCGCCGAGTTGGGATCGTAGGATAGTGGCGAAGCCGCATTTGCGATGGCGGTGATGTGAGACGATGTTGAGGGTATGAGGGACCGGAGAGGACTGACACCGGCACCGCGTGCTTGTCTGCAGGGCAAAGACAACATTGATATCTTCAGGGATTCACGGATCTCCAAAGGGAAGGTAGGGAGGGAGTGGTGGAGGAGAGGGGTTGGGGAGTAGGGCGGAACAAAACTGGCGTCGCCGAAAACCTCGAGATACGAGCGCAAGAATTTGGGGCAGCGGTCCGTTAATCAGCGGCAGAAAGGCCTCAGCTTGTTTGGCGCGGTAATGAAAGGCGAGCACGAAGCCCAGTTACAAGTTGAGAGGGCGATGGATTGCATTGACGCTAACCGGGAAGGAATAAATATACAAGATCAGCGATGTAGCCCGAGAGACGGGAAGAAACTCACCACATGAGAATAGAAAGGCGTGAACAGTCGATGTCCTCGATTACCCATCTTGTGGGTTCAGGACCTCTGCGAGCCGCGGCAGGGCCAAAGCTTTCAAAGCCAATCAGCGTCGAGAAAGGCTTCCGAAGTCGCATGCCCGGTTCGGTTGGTCGAGGGGACAAACAGGTACATACATTATTCTGCTCGCTCTTCGGCTTTCGCTGTTGCTTCAGCTCAACTGGTGTTCCACAATTCACAATCTACCAAGTGTGAGTGGAAATGGGCCTTTACTAGAGAGATTGGTGGCTCGACCACTCCCCAAAGGTACGTGTTTACTCACTCTTGAAGGTCATCAATTCTCAACATTCCGCGTAGGTGTATCTCAAGGTTGCTGGTGCCTCACCATCAAGGGTGTAGCCAGTACATATATTTATTTGTGAAACTTCTCTGAGTTGCAGCCCTGCCTCAGTGGTCCCTTCCAGCCCGATCTTGTGACTTCCACCTCCAAAAGCGGAGGAGGTGAAGAAGAACAACTGGCCTGACGATGTTCGACTCGTGCACCAATTTGACGTACGAGCTGTTCTGCCTCTATCGTCAACCAAAATGGCGTCGAATTCAAGAGCTAGCACACCGTTGCTCTTGACGCCTGTGGATTTCGGAATGCGGCCATTGTTCTTGCCAACACCTGCGGTCCTTGTATCGGTCAATGGGATGGGCGGGACGTCAAGAAGGACTAGAACAACACTAGTGTGTCTTCTTTGTACTCAGGTACTCATCCAACCCTTCTTGCTGACTTGTGATCCAGTCATCCCTTCTCAGAAGCGTAACTTCACCGTTTGTTAACCCTGCCACCTATGCCTTCGTCGCATTCCCCGAAATGACCACCGCTTTGGAATTCACTGGAAGCGCACCTTCAACCCCTTGACGGACAGCTTATGGCAAATTGTTCAAGCTCAAGGTCCCCTGTGGCTATGACCATGTCGAACACGCCTTCCAACCTCCCCTTGAGGACCGCACCAGCATCAAAGTCGCCGTCGACCCCAAGAGCGACCGTCCCCAGCTCTGGACTGGTGCACCCACCGACCTCCAATCCTTATGAAAATCGAGGGCAAGTACACAAATGATCATGTCCCTGCCGGTGGCCCTGGTTGAAGCACCGTGGACATCTCGATAACATCTCTCGCGAGCCATTATCATTCCAATAATCTCGTAGTCAGTCCCTAACCCTTTGACATAGAATTGGTGCTATCGGTCTCGGGAACAACAAGGCCAACGACGTCAAGAATCAGATTACTGGCAAGTACGGCGGATTTTCGAGTCCTCAAACCACTGCCTACTACATACCGTGACTGTGGCATCAAGTGGGTTGTCACCGGTGACCACAATTACAGCGAAGATTTTTCCCGTGAGCGCGCTACTTTCCCTGGAGGTCTCGCAATCATCAGTTACCCGCACCTTCGCTCGTATTTACGAGACGAATGTGAAGAAACGGGGTGATCCTTGCTCTCCCTTTCGTTGACCCTACCGACTACGACAAGATTCAGCATAAAGATAACGTTGAGATCGCAGCTTCAACACCTTTGTTCCTGGCAAGAACTTGAGCCTTGTTGGAAAGCATGAGGATGGCACAACGATGTATGTACCCTGCAGAAATTGTTCTTTTGATATAGGAGTTGACACAGATTTTTTNATCGTTTGTAGTAAATTCCCGTAGCCCACACTCTCAACGAAGGCCGGATTGAACAGTTCAAGGCAAAGCCGCCTCTGTACTTCTCTGCTACGTCTGTAGTGGCCGCACCTTGGAACGACGTGTTCCAACCTGCAGTGGGCTTGTTTGGCATCGCATCCTCGCACTCTCTCTGGCACTCTCATTTTTCTTTGCTCTGTTTACGACTCACGAAGGGACGCCGGTTTGCTTATCTAGAGGCGCCTGCTTCTCCTGCATGTGAATGTTTCGATTTCCAATCTCCATCCTGCATTTTCTTGTTTGGTACCGTACATACAATGAAATGCAATCGGTTTAGGAACTACTCCCACCCACTTTGCAATACCATACTCAAATATCCTCCTCAAGTCCATCTATCCCAATTCAAGCAGAACGGAGCTGTGAAAGCTTTCGATGAAGCGATATTGCCAACGTCGGGAAGTGCTGGCCGTCTGCCCTCCTGGACCGAGATACTGGCAGTTGAATCCCTTGTGCTCGAAAAGCGGCGTGAAGTCACTGGGGATGACCGAAATTGTGGAGAATCGAAGATTTGAAGGGGCACTGGCAGCATCGAACAAGAACTCATGCTCCTCCTACTATCAGGTTCCACTCGAGAGATGCCAAACGAAGGCATAGAATCGTACCCACTGTTCAAGATTCTGGGAGAGGCAAAGTCCTCCTCCCTTTCTCCCTAGTTCTGGCAGTGCAACGAACGCTAATCTTCGATCGTTGCGGTGGACTTTTCTAAGAGTCCGCGTTTGCGCTTGCGCTTCTCACGTTTTGCTGGGGTTTTGCAAATTATTTCGTTGAGCTCTTCAAGCAACTAGGATTAACAAGGGTCAGGACATGGTGAAACTCCGATAGGTCAAATATAAGCATACCTCGATAAGCACACTGACTGTATCTGGATTTGGATCTTGGGATACCCAAGCGACCGTTGCTTGAAGAAAGATCTAGGAGGTTTGAACGAGCGGAGACTGTTGACTCCGCAACATGGCGCTGCATCCCTTCTGGGTCCTGACACTCGAATTCTGTCCCATTGGCCCTCACCTGTTGCTGCTTCTAGTCGTGTACGCAGTCCTGTGACGCATGTCTCTCCCCATCCCGCAAATCGACACATCCGAGTCCGAGTTGGTGACCACCGTTCGTAAAACATCCAAATTTGCCTGAATGAGTAACGCTTCCGTTGGTACACCTGCATCACTGGGGGGCCNTCTAAAGCATTGGGAAAGAGATCCTCGGCACAGAATGAGCCGCTGGGATGGAGGATGGCGAGATGGGCTCGATTTGGCACGGCAGCACAAAGGCAATACTGATGTTGCAATCAGCCCTCAAAGTTTCGTCTTGGTCGTGTCTGGGGATTGGCCAAATGAACGAGGGCGAGAGTGGGGATCCGACGGAGCGTGGTGAAAAATGGGGGACGCAGAAATTTCCACCCCATTGACGATGAATGAGTGAGCGTGAGGCAGGCAAGGACGCATTCCAGAGATGTGGACGTGAGAGGTGGAAGGGTAAAGAATGTGTTTGTAGGTAATCTGGGGGGACGGTTGTTGATTATTGTCTTGCCCGATTGTGATGCAATATGAGAGGTTGAAGCCTTGGCTGACACGGTCGAGAACTATTGACACTTGCGGCGAAGCTACAGTTTTGAAAGAGTGACGGGGTACGCGAAGATAACAAGTCAGCGATGAAGTTTGAATGGGAGGGATATTATTACTGAGTGGTAGGCGGACTAGATCCACATACAAATAATGAAACTTGGGTAGAAATTGCCCCAAGGACTGATCGAAACCATCCCAAGTATGACGCCCAAAGCCCAGGCCAACTGTCCAATTGAGAGCGTGCAGGAGTCGGTTGGCTGATAAGTCTTGTGAGAGCAAGGAGGGCGCAAGATTATCAGTTAGGTGCCGCAAAATAACTCGAATTGCGAGTTTGGAGTGCAAAAAGGGAGCAGATTACGCATATCGACTTGATATCGGCCACGAAGCTCAATCCTTGGGTCGGGAGTGGCAATCCGTCTTTGTTTGGCGTTGAGCGGTGTCGCCAAACTCTCGTTCAATCAACCGGCAGTCTTGACCACTCGCCTTCGCTAGCTTGTTGCCACTAGTGCGTTATCCCTCCACTTTTATCTAGTTTCGCTTGCTGACTTGTGATCCAGTCGTCACTTCTTACAACCGGAACTTTACCGGTCGTAACGATGCTAACCCCCCCMAACCCATGCCTTCATCGCATACCCTGATATCACTACCGCTCTGGTGTTCGGTGGAAAGCTCAGCTTCAACCCCTTGACTGACACGCTCATCGGTGCTGATGGCAAGCCCTTCAAGTTTGAGGCTCCTTCCTGCTACGAACTCCCACCTCGTGGCTATAGCCCTGGCGAGAACACCTTCCAACCTCCCCCTGAAGACCATGCCAGCGTCAACGTTGCTCTTGACCCCAAGAGCAATCGTCTCCAGCTTCTCCAGCCCTTCCAAGTATGGACTGGCACACCCACCGACCTCCCTATCCTCATCAAGGCCAAGGGCAAGTGCACAACCGATCACATCTCCGCTGGTGGCCCATGGTTGAAGTACCGGGGACATATCAAAAACATCTCTCGTGAGCGATTTACCTCGAAGTGATGACATGCTTAGTAGCTCACCCTTTTACAGAGAACTGCTTGATCGGTGCCATCAACATCGAGAACAACGAGGCCAACAAGGTGAAGAACCAGGTCACCGGTGAGTATGGCGGGGTTCCTCAAACCGCTGCCTACTACCGTGACCGTGGTATTAAGTGGGTTGTCATCGGTGAACACAACTACGGTGAAGGTTCTTCCCGTGAGCACGCTGCCCTCGAGTCCCGATTCCTTGGTGGTCTTGCCATCATCACCCGCTCCTTCGCTCGTATCCACGAGACCAACTTGAAGAAGTAGGGTATGCTTGCTCTCACCTTCGTTGACCCTGCGGACTACGACAAGGTCCAACCCAATGACAAGGTCGACATTGTTGGCTTGGACACCTTTGCTCCTGGCAGGAACTTGACCCTCGTCTCCCAGCATGAGGATGGTACCAAGGACGTGCGTACCTTCAATCGCTTTTTTTTTGTTGGGTATTCGAGACTGACTTTGTTGTGTCTACAGGAAATCCCCTTGGCCCACACCTTCAACAAAGGTCAGATCGAATGGTTCAAGGCCGGCTCTGCCCTCAACTTGATGGCTACCAAGGCAAAGGCAAAGGCTGCATCTGCATGAACGGTCTCCGTATCGGCGACTAGACCTACAGG
Organism: Candolleomyces eurysporus; assembly: GCA_027579435.1. NCBI lineage: Eukaryota > Fungi > Basidiomycota > Agaricomycetes > Agaricales > Psathyrellaceae > Candolleomyces > Candolleomyces eurysporus. The sequence continues at coordinate 25,388 of JANBPK010001569.1, forward strand.
GTGGTGGTCGTCGTCGTTCTCGATGATGCAATGACGCTCTGTCACCTGAGTTGGGTGACTCGGGTCATCTTAGCGGCAAGCCAAAAGGATTGCGTATGACTCGCCATGTGTATCATTTTGTGTATATCTCCTCTGCACTCGTTTCTACCTCTACCCCTCCTACCTCTCTCTCTCTCTCTCTGCTACTTCTGTGGTGGCCGCACGTTGGCATCATTGTTTCGACCTGCGGTGGGCTTGTTTGGCATTGCATCATCTCTTCTTCTAACCCTTGTCTTTTGTCTCTCGCTGTCTCACTCTCCCTCTGCCTCTGGCATTTCTTATTTTTTCTTTGCTTCATTTACGACCCCTGGAGGAATGCTGGCTTGCCTGTATAGAGGCGCCTGGCTCTCCCGCATGTGAACGTTCCATTCTTCTAGCTTCCAGTTTCTTGTTCCGTGTAATGCTTCTCGCGTACGTACAATGAAATGGACATCGGTTTGGAACTACTTACGATCATTGAACCCTTTCTTTCGTTTGACGCAACTCTAACGGCGTAAAGGCGCATTCAAGACTTGCCACTGATCGGATTTTCTAACTCTCTTTTGCTTCAGCCACGTTCTTGTATTCAAGGAAGAAGCTCGGGCATTGATCTCGTCGGGTCGAACTCGGGACGCCTCGATGTGGCTCAGAGGATGAGGCAAGTGTCTATCTCTCTGATCCACGGCCCTCGTTCTGATTTGATGTAATACCAGATATATTCGCCTTGTGCCAGGGAATGAACTTCATTATCAAACAGAATTAAGGTCTTGCTAGGTAAGTCTTCCGAGATCGTGGTTCGATCTTGACCTGACGCTAACTGTGCGTGATTTTACAGAATCACATTGGACTTCGAAAAATGAAAGCACTTCGAGACTTGATGCAGAAGGAAAGGACATTGACGCCCATGTGGGAACGCGCGGGTCGGAAAGGTGTCTGAATATTGAGAATAGGCCGGAGCCCAAGTGAATTCGTGGCTCAGGCTGTCTGAGGACAACAGCAGAACCATGTTCGTCGTACTCCTGCGTTTGCATTCCCGTGTCGAGCCCCCACCTTTGACTTGCTGAACCCCGTCGGAGTGTGTTGAAGTGAAGGGACCCAGCTTCAATCGTACGTGACAAGCTACACCGCATATGCCACGACTGAGGTATGCATCGCGCAAAGCATTTTCACTGGATCATGGGCGTCTATCAAGATCACAGCCCCTTCTTGATTGACTGCTTGCACACGGATGCCGCGTGCCCAACCCGTGTCAACAGTTCGTCTGTCAAGGTCCACAGCTTGCTACCTCCCCTCATCTACCCCCGCTTGTTCCCCTTCATCCACCACACAATGCTTCGTCTTAAGGCTCGTCTCTCCACGCTCGTCAACCCCCTGGTTGGCGAATTTGCAAACACGGTATCTGGGCCTCTTTCACCTCGCAATCCTTCGACATCATCTACCCCACTTCCCCCTGCGAACAAACCCACAGCGACAAGTGCTCAAGCTTCTACCCCTCAGATGACAATGCAGTCCTCGGTGGACGAATGCCAACAAGTCGAACCCTTGCACCCTTCCCCAAACGCTACCTGCCTCGCAGCTCCCAGCTCCACCCTGATTACTCGAGACTCCTCTTCCCGGTCATTAATTCGCCCCGCTGCGAGCGGCAGCGAGGTCACGGCATCGCACAATCCTCAGGACCGATTGCCATTTTCCCATTCTGCGCTCGTGCCTTCCCTAGCGGATCCACCGCCGATAACCTTGTTGGAGGGTGCACATAATTTTCAAATGGGGGACTTGAACGTTAGTGTATTCGGCGCCGAGACGCAGCAGAATGCCCTCGAAATTCGTACGTGAACAGTTGAAGTGGACATATCGACAGAATCACTGAAAGGGTACTGATCCAGAACGAGGACGGTTGGCTGCACTTCCAAAGCACCCAGACATGAGTGGGACGCGGTTCGAGTACATCCCTGACAGTCGGAAGCCAGACGTTGACAAGTTATGCGACCTGGAATCAAATTCGACCATCCTTGTCCTCTGCATCCACGGGCCAGCTGGTATTGGGAAATCCACTCTCGCCGGCCATCTCTCAGACAAGTTTCGCTCAGCTGGTCGTTTGGCTGCCACCGTCTTCATGAGCGCCATTGGGGCGGAGGCCTCGGGGCCCGTGACGATTGTCAAGATGATAGCTCACGAGATCGGATGGATTCACCCTCGAGCAATACCGAAGATCATGGAGGCGATGGATCAATGTCACGGAACCTCGCTAGAAAACCACCTCGAGAAATACATCCAGGTTTCTAGGAGGTTTTGGCGGTAAACGGGAACAAATAACCCCAAGTCTTTCGCGCGCGTTGGCGGTACCCACGTAGCCCACTGGGCGTCCCATTCTTCCCTTTCGTGCTGGCTGCCACCCGCAGTTCTTCTGCTTTTCCAGCGCGCCTTGATTCTCTCTGCGCGATCTCCCACGACTTAACCCCACCCTTGGGAACTGGGATTTAGCATTGTGCTTTCATCCTACTTTCCAATTTCCTTCCTTTCTCTTTCGCCTTCTCTCAGATCTCCTTTTCTCTAGCTGATTTATGTATCATACATCACGACATTTATTTCAATACATGTGATCCTCCTCTTATCTCTCAATCTTCGACTCAGCCGCTCATGACAAAGACTATGGAAGAGTTAGACGGGGTTTTAGCGGGTAGGGGCCAAGTAAGCAGTATAATACAAAGACCTCAAGGGGGGAATAGATAATACCTAACCACAGGCCAGAGTCCCACAAACTCATCCCATACCCCCATCCTACCGTTCTCCGGGCCTGACTTTGTCTTGCGCCGGATCGAGCCGTGTCTTGAGCACGAAGTACCAAAAGAAAAGAAAAGAAAAGAAAAGAAAAGAAGAAAAAACAGCAAAAAAAAGGGTGTTTTCTGTTTTGGCCAACTTTGTTGGATACGTTTCGTTGAATACATTTATGACATCCCTGATTTGAAAGTTCTGTGCACCCTCAAAGAAAGAAATCGGCTGTGGCCGGGAAGGTGCTCGAGAATAGAAAGATGGTAATTGGTCCTGATGATTAATGTTCAATATTTGGACCCCGCTGCCGCTCGTAGTAGGGCGGATTAACGACTGAGCGACGGGGTCTGGAGAAGTTGGGGTAGAGGTGGAAGCCGCGAGGCGGTTAGCGTTTGTGATAGGGCGCAAGGGTTCGACTTGTGGGCGTTCGTCCACCGAGGACTCCATTGTCATCTGAGAGGTGGGAACTTGAGCATTTAACGCTGTGGGGCCGTTNCGCAAGGGGGGGCGGGATAGATGGTGTCGAGGGATTGCAAGGTGATAGTGGACCAGAACCTGTGCTTGGAATTTCTCCCATGAGTTCGTTGGCGGTAATGGAGAAACGGGCCAAAAGACGAAGCATTGTGTGGAGGATGCAGGGGAATAAGCAGGGTTGGATGAGGTTACGGACTAACCCGTTGACACGGGTGAACGAGGCATCCGTGTGCAAGCAGGACCCTATCATTATATGCCGAGCAACCATTGATTCCAGGAGGCTTGTTTTGGAAAACGCGAGTACCGCCAAAACAAGCCTCCTGGAATCAATGGTTGCTCGGCATATAATGATATATTGGGGTCCTGCTTGCGGCCGATTTCGTGCTCCTATCGGAACCCCATTTTTGCCCCAATTTTTGTACACATTGTGGTCGATACTTTTCTCGGGGGTCATTTCGTACACATGAAACTGAAAAAATGTAATCAAGGACTAGCTGCACACATAATTCAATCAAGGGTATCAAATGGGTATCGCTGGTAGAAGAGAAAAGGAGATCAGTCGGAAACTACAGACTATAACACAGCTTTATCGGTTGGCCTCCTCCTTGTTCTTCTTGCCCGAACTTCCCCGGGTACGTCTGCCATTTAGGGACCGCTGAGAACCTCATAGAACTCGTCACAGCTCCCACAGAACATACTGGATAGGCCCTTATTTTCAAATTCCGCGAATATTTCTCTCGCCTCATTCTCTCATGATCAATCGTTCTCCACCCAGTCGATCTCTGTCAATGGCCACGGCTTCAAGCTTGTCAAGCTGTGCTCGATTAGCACTGGGCAGAAGAGAGCACTGGGCAGGTTAAGCGATGTGAACACCGAGTCTCCAGCCGTCGCTGAAAACTTGCGAATGTAACGTAGGAAGCGGCTCCCAAATTGCTGATTGACTTGATCTACTCGTGGTTCGAATTCTTTTCAGGCCCTTTCGAATATATTTAGCAAATAAACAGGAGCCCCAGACAAGCGGAGTCAACTCCGGTTTGTACGCATAGTGCTTAAACATTGCGCCGACCCGGCCCAAACGTCACATTAAAAATGGGAGGTGGGCCGGATTTTCGGCAAGCTCGTACGCACAAAAACTGGGGGTAGCGGGGTCTCCGGGCCCATTTCCGTACGCACAAAGATCGATGCCTGCTCGAGATATATGGGGTCCTG
>JANBPK010000157.1:0-15412 GCA_027579435.1 Candolleomyces eurysporus
TGGTACAGCCCCAGAAGAGGGTGTACGACCCCTCATCCATCCCGACATGCCCGTCGTGCGGAAGTCCGCGGGTTTTCGAGTGTCAACTGATGCCTAACGTAATCAATGTCCTCTCTATTGGCTCGGGGGGCGAGAAGCTCACTGACGAACAGCGTCGGAAAGCTGTAGAAAAGGTGCTCAAAAAAGGCGACAAGGATGCTCGAGGAAGTATGGAGTGGGGTACCTGTATGATCTTCTCGTGCGAGAAAGATTGTTGCTTGGATGCGAATAAAATGGAAAGCAAGGAAGCGTGGAGGGAAGAATACGTTCTCATTCAATGGGATGCCTAGTTACTTGGTGTAGATGGCGCCCAGTTGAAAAACAATTTTGCTTGAATTAACCTCGATTTATGGACTGTCTATTTCTGATACGCCTGTCCAGTCAGTCGTTTCGATAAGACTAAACTGGATTGATCAAGGAGCTTTATCGGAGGGTTCCCTCGCCCGGGCACCTTGTGGGATCAAACCCATCAAGGTGGGTGAAACGATGTGCTCGTAACCCCCACATGACAACTGAATTTCAGTACTCCAGCGCATGACACGGCCGAATTTATGGTTCCAAAGTCCGCCGTTAGCTATCCTTCCAACGTGATCGAACGCGGAGCCAAGCTTCGAAGTCACAAGCCCCCGATAAATACATATGCAGATAGAAGAGGAGAAGTCCATCCGAATAGCAGCCCATTCATCCCCCTGCATGAGGCACTTCCTGCATACTTATCATGATCACGCTACAACAGGGCCTGCGGACGAGCCAACCCACATTCCAGAAACCAGCACGGCCAGCATGTGCATTCACACTAATTCTGCGCCACTACCTCGCACAATTAATATCGGATAGCAAGATTCAGATCTCTACCATGAATGTATCCTGAAAAGATAAGGAGGCTGTCCACATACGAGTACACTCGTAATTGTGTCGGATTTCTACACACGTACTAGTACGTCTTTGTAAAGGACGAAGCGCCCACATGGCATAAACGAAATCCATGAGAAACAACGAGGTGATAGGGACACGGAGGCTTAATATGAGCGGGCGTCTAAGATAAGCGCTTGATCTCGGGTACAGATCGTGCGCGCCTTCCTGCATGGCGTCTGTTCGCCAAATAAGTCCGAAATTTGCGCCACAGAACAGGGTCATTGACCTGTTTGAGTAGAAACGCATGTGTGATATGTATGAGGTTGGTTAGCCTTTAGATAGACACTCCGAGTCGAAGACGGGAGGAAACCGGAACAGTCAAACTCACCAAATCGTTGACACTGCCGGTAGCGACACAGCGACCCATTAACTTGACGTAGACGTGCCACATTTTGACTGTTCTACGTGAGCGTATATGGAAATCAGTGTTTATGTTACAGAGATGCGCCAAGCGTCATGTTTGACGGGTCATCATAACCCTATTCAACAGAGATAAGGGTGAGAACTCACCTGAAACCAAGCACGAATATAGAAAGGGCTCTTGGCAGTGGTCGATCGGAAGTGAATGATCAGGATTATACTAAAAACGAGGCTTGATATCGCACGGGATATGCACAAAAAGGCAAATGACTGTATCATTTTGTCGTCATTCGCGGAGGGGATTTGGAAAAGGGTTGGGAAAGTCCTGTTTTCAATTGTGTAGACAAAAATATGAAATTAGCTCCACTCACACCAGAGAAAACAATGTTACCCTAATCAAGATGTTCCATTCGAAGCGTCGAGACAGACCTGGCAGTTTCAACGTTTGAGATCCACTCTCAGACTAGCCTCCCCTCTCCAGTGAGCACTCTAGATAGAGGGTGCTGGAGCCGGTGACCCATTTGTGATCCCCCCCCCCCCGGGACCATCATGGGCTATCTGAAGCACCTATAATAGCTTGTCCGCTTGATTCGCGTAGAATCGAGGTACCCACAGCATGGCGAACCGTATGCTTTGTGATGAATCCATGCTGCGGCGCGGTGCAGGCGAGCGGAAAAGGGTTCCTCCTCGTTTTTCAGGGGGTGAGGTAGCCAATGCATCGTTTTGGGGGACTTCTGTCCCATAGAAAGGTGAAAGTTAGAAAACATGGCAATCGGCGACTCCTTGATATGGAGGAAGTTGTGATTCGGCAAAGACGGAGTCTGCCGGTAAGAATGGAGCTGTTGGCTGCCCGTCACCTTTAGGGTTCAGCGTTCATAGATCGACTTTCATGGCTAGGTCCATCCCCAGACCATTGCGAGCCTCCGTTTTGGGTGTTCGAGTTGCAAGCCAAACCCTTAGTTATCAAAAATAACTCGATGATAGAGTGCCATACAATGCGACGCACTGGGGCAGAGTGGCGATAGAACAAGAGGGACGAAGGTTTTGTGCCCGTGCCTTCATTGTAAGATACCCATAGATGACCCTGTGATGAGTCGGGTTAAACAACGTCTCTGGCAGCGAGTCTTTGACCGGCGCACTTTCAACTCACTGATGTTGCACACGCACATTGGCTTTGGTGGCTTCCAGGGTCAAAACCACCGATGAATGTTTCAAGGGATGGACCCGGCTCAACAGGCAGACTCTCTTGCGACGGTGACCTTGTCATTCTTCCGGAGAGCACGCGTTAGTATGCCCTTGCTATCCACCTTCTTAGAGGGTGCCATGAATTTTGAGTGAATGTAGGAGTCAACATACCTGCACGGCGACGCATTTTCTTCATAATGACATCTACGGGTCTCCTAGCATTTGTGAAATTCATATCTAAAATCCAGAAATTTCTTACCTGGACTTGACACTAGGCAAACCAAGCCATTAACATTGCACAGATTGAACCGAGAGTTGCTGGAAAACCTTTGACATCGCGTGCAAGCATTCGATATGTATTTCCCTCCAAGGTTAGGCTCTGCGCGCCGAAACTGAAATTGCGACGTAACACCATAGGTCTCCGATCCCGCCATCTCCGAGCCAGTAGTCAACGACTGGGAGGGTAGGAGCAGACCCTCGATCGTGTCTGCCTCGGAGTCGTGCTCGTTGGATATGCACTTCTCCTGCCCTGTTTGGAAACAGGGTCTAGTAAAGGGTGATGGCCGTTACAGCTTCCGTAAGGACGAATCCAACTATGTGGTCACTTACCCACAGAGAGACTGCCCTTCGTCGACTTTACATCGATGGTTGCTCTCAGCACCGTCGCACATAGCATCTGCTGACTTTCTTCACCTGACTTTGGCCCTGTCATGGGATATGGATTTCGTCAGTACTTCAATCAGCAGGCGTGCATCAAGGCGGGGACTTGGCATACCTTTTACAGCGTAAGTATGAGCGCCTATATTTAGCAGTTGTAGGCAGAGAAGCTGGGTTGATCGGCTCCGAATTCTCGGGTTGGTGGATATACGTCGTGTTTGCCATGGTGTTTCGGGTGTGGGGTTGGAATCAGTAAAGTCACTGAAGCTGTTCGCACCCTCCGCAGGCAATTAGAGAGCATTGGAGATGAGGAAAAGGAGGAAATTACATCTGGGCTACCAGCTCAATAGTGTTGAGTGTCTGCACGGCACCTGATGCAAGAGAAGCTTCAACAGTCGGTCCCACGGCCCAAGTTGAGTGGTTGGGCGCTCCGCAGCCCATGATTGACGCCCGCTGCGACTTGAACGTGCTGCTCCTTGAGGAGGGCAGCAGTCTTGATGTAAAAAATGGTTGTATGACTATGACAATATTCTATATCTGGCTGTATAACACACTGCCCTGACTTTGGCACTTTTCTGATTCAGAATATCTGGCAAAGTTTACCGCTCAATACCCTGTCTCCCGAAATTAATTGGCGCTTGTCCTCTCAATTCACATTTCAAACCTACACCGATCGGCAGCCCAGAGCACGGGGTAGGAGCGCTTTTGTGGTCCACGAGATTCGAGATTGACGAGGGCGTACCCTTCACATTCGCAAAATTCCGCCGGAGTGAACCAGAGGGACTCAAAAGATTCGATACCATTGAATTAAAACTGTGTCTCAATATTCTGAGCTACAAACGACTTTGAACCCCGATTTTTCCCTTTGCTAGAGTACAATATACTTGACTTGCAGTCCGGTGGTGAGCTAGGCCTAGAATGTGCTCAGGATGGCTGTTCACGACAAATCCATCCGTGCGACATCGGAGGCTCTCCTCAAGATCAAAGTATAAGCGCTGGAGACACGAGGAGACACTCTGGCCATATCTATTGTACGCGTGGAGACACAGTGGGAAGTCACATTGACCCCTCGAGGCTAATAAAGTGCCGGTGTGCCCCTTAAATAGGGATGTCAATCTTCCTCTTTCCCTCGCACCACGATTTAACCCCGGAATTATGATATATCGATTTCGGCTGCGTAATACACTTGAGCGCCTGAGATACCAGTAAGTAGTAAGTTCCTTCCGACAGATTCTCGGAGAGCGAGCCATGTTTCTCAGCACGAGTCCACTAAATTGCATGTTGTACCCGCGAGGTAAATGCGGCAATGAAGTCATGCTTCGTGTCCCTTTCACGCCAAATTAATGTGACCGATCGTTGGAGAGGTAAACGTGAGGCCAGCGTCAATTTGTGACCGTGGTGTCAACCATGGCTGCCGTGGGAAACGGATGATGCAGCCCCGTGGCTGACCCATCTCGACTGCGACTGCGACTACGACTGCGACTGCGACTGAGAGCTCATAGCGCTCAGCTCAGGCTCCGAGCCCCCATTCTTTCGGGCTCAGGAGCTGTGAAATACTTCTCCTTTGCGGCATCTATCCCCTGAAATCTATGCTGGATGGCCTTGGTATCCTCATCATCGGACAGTTATCGAAGCACCTTGCATTCATCGCTTGGAATGACGGACATGTCTTTAAAGGAACGTGTGTAACTCGAGGCCGATCATCTAGGATCCGTAGATACGAGCTTATCCGATCTGAAGTTGGAGTATAAAGACAGGATGATGTTTGGGTGGTCAATACCTTCACTCCTCGCCCACTAATTACACATCCCAACATCATGTCCTCATCTGAAGATTCCTCGTCCGGCAGTGAATCCGCGACCCGTCCCCCGACACCCGAACCGAACGGCTCCCAACCCGGGGCTCCGAAAGAGACCGCGCCAGCCGACCTGAACGACTCCCAATCCGAGACGCAGGAAGACGGCGTCGCCCCCAGTTCGTCGGACCCCCAGNTCCGAGACGCAGAAATCCATCGCCAATCTCAAGGATGGATACCCCGCCACCGCTCTAATCAACATTTTGCTTCAACACTACGGTATTGATTTCCCCAAGTACAAGCGCAATATCAACACCTTCCACAAGCTTTTTGAACGATGGAAGAGCGTCTACGATGCTATCCTCGCGCTTATGGGCAAGGTTGAAGCCGCTACTGAAACTCCTGACTGGGATTCGTTCTTATATTACACTGCGGCTATCGGTCCCTTGGAAGAGTAAGTTCATCGGCACTTTATGATGGATTGATTTCTGAATATTCTCTGCTTTCCCTCAGGCAATTACTTGGGCTCGAATCCTCTTTGGCCGACAGTGGAAAATCGGGGGTTCCCACCAAGGATGGGGTTGAACCACTTGTCCTGTTTATGGGCAACTGGATCGTCAATCGGAAGGCATTGATTGATACTAGCACTGCTTTGGACGATCCTATCTATACAGTACGTTCATCCCCTCTTCATCTCTAGACTTGTCAATTCAAAAGATTGACCTTCCCCTTTCAGGTTTTGTTTGACCAAGCTCATACACCGAACGCTGCGGCCGAAGTCAAGCAGGCCCTTAACTCGGACGACAAACAGGTCCTTCAGGAGTTGAATGTCGGTATCCAGAACCATGGTCTGAAGGATAGCGATATCTCGGGAAGGTAAAGAAACACAAACACCTGTTCTCATAGATATTCTGACTGGTTGTCTGTCCAGTGGTGGTGAGAAACTTGTCACCGCCGTAAAAAGCAAGGTGCAAGTTATCCATGATGCTGCAAGCCTTCTCGCTCCAGATGATCATGTATGACCCTTAACCGCCTTCTTTTAGTAAACATCTGCTAATGGTTATTACCAGGAACGGATGGGTAAAATTGTTTACGCCATCATGGGGATTTTCATTCCGTTCCTTGCCCATGACGATGATGGAGAAAATGCTCATATCGTATCTAAGGAGGTGTGGGCTGCGGCTAAAGTTTTCGCCGAAGAGACGGAGAAGTTCGCCCAGAAGTCCTCGACAATGTCATCCGACATATTCGAGCAAAAGTGGAATACCTACTATGAAATACTCAAGGGAGACGTCGGCGAGTTCGCCATGCAAATGCTCACCCTCATGCGGCAGGCTGCGCAAGTCAGACGACCCTTCTTCGGCCGCACCGTCGGCATCGTTCGTATGTGGCAAGCTCTATCTGGAAGTTCCAAATTGCGCGGAGAGAAGCAAAGGTCTGTCAGGATGAAAGTACAAAAGTGAGTCCTCTTTTCTTTCTGATACCGTACCGCTCTTATACATGAACGTCAGGCTCTTGAGCGACACAGAGGCCGAGTTTAAAGAGACCCAGAAATTAGTCAATTCCTTCGACCAAAGTTTGAAGGCCACTGTAGATACGAGACAGGTGTCCTACAACAATTTGGTTGACAAGATCAAGATTGAACTCAAAACATACAGTGTAAGTCGTGCTTGGGCGCACGGAAAGACGGGCAACCGACTGATTCTTTTTTCCTCAGCCCGACAAACTGGCAAAGCTCACGGAGGAATATGACAAGGGTGCCAAGGTTGACGACGAACACCTGGAGAAATACCACGCTTTCATCAAAGCTAACGAACGCGCAGCAGAGCTGAGTAAGCCAACTCCCTGAGTTAACAGAGGAGCCGCCCCCGGACTAACCTTTTACTCAGAAGCTCAGATTCGAGTGTAACCTCCGAGAAGAAACGCTTACTCTTCCTACGGAATCCGCCGTCCGATTCATTGACATGATCACAAGTGTGTAATATTGTCAGAAACCTATGCCGTCCATCTCTGCACCTAAGCCCTCGCAGTCCTCCTTTCTCTCGCATACCATACGAAACAGGCTTTGATATATCCGTTGTAAACTATGATACCCATATATGCCAATATCAATTCGACTTAGCCAGCATTCCTATTATGCGCTAGAGATGCTCCGCTCGAGGGAGAGGAGAAGGGGGAAGAAAAATAATAGCTATACGAAGATATACTTAGTAGCTGGAACCGACTTCTGGATACGGGGGGTCCGTGCGCGTAGCCGTGGGGCGGGAGATCAGGATCGACCGGCGAAATAACGCCTCGCGAAAGGCTGGGCAGAGCCGAGTGAAGAGCGCGCGAACCCGAGCCNGGGGGGAATGCTGAGGAAAGCTGTATTGCAGATGCCGGAGAGTGGCAAAGCGCAATGTCGAGATTAGCTGATCCTGCCGAGGACTAATGAGAAAGCGGACAAGAACGAGGCGAAACCTAATTACACAGAGAATGGCCACCACTAAATTGGACAGTTCAGTAGTGGCGGTGAAGCAGTCTATAGGCCGTTATCCAGCAGCGAGAGATCACAATCGATCGGCGAAATGCCGCCCCGCGAAAGGGCGGGCAAAGCAGTGAAGAGCGCAAACCCGAGCCCGGAGGTAACGCTGAGAGGAAAGGTACTGCAGATGCCGGAGAGTGGCATTGAATCGCCGCGGGCAATGCGAGGCTAGCTGGAATTAATGGGAAAGCGTCATTATCTCGTCTCGAGTGATCCTATTACCTACATCTAGGTATTTCAGAGCTCTCAGATCTCAGCACGAGTATTTAATACAGGACCCTGGGAACCGATTTCTATGCCTTGGGACTGTCGATGCGTGCCCACTGGCAGTCCGTATCGACTTGGAGGCCCGATTTCCGCGTATGATCATCGCACAGACGATCTATCTTATCCTTATCTAGCCATTATCATTCGTCAGCCGCAACGTTGCCGCAGGGATTGCCTCTGCCAGCGTCTGGCTGTACTGTGGCGCATCCATCACTTCATTCGTGTCGAATATGGGGCTCGAACTGAGCTGAATCACTGGTCGAGACAGAGTATAGACGCTCACTTAGCCCCAGCATGCCTCATTCAGATCATTTCCTGGCTCCCATTCCCGGCCCCCGTGCTGCCTCAAGGCCCTGGCGCCGATGTATATAAATGAAAACCTTTCCATTGTTCTCCTCGTGCATCCCCTCCTACTTCAAGATCCCTGTTCTTCTTTCCACCTCTACCTAGCAATGTCTGGCTCACGCAAAGAAACCTCTCTCTCGTGTACGTAATCTCTTTTCACTGAAGTTTGTACGGGTTTCTCATTGTTACCCAAATTCAGATGCTCTCCCCACTACCATTGAATCTATCAAGGATGGGCAACAACGGACCTGCCAAACCGGCGCCATCTCTGTACGAGTCTCCATGTTCTATTATCCCTGGTCGACGTCCCCTTACGAAATATAACAATAATGCCTCCCTCCCTCCCATTCAGTCCACAGTGCTCGCTGTCCTCTCACTTCTAACCCTCATCTTTGTGAACAACTCTGGGTTGCTGAACCGAGATGAAAGGGACAGCATCCGCACCTTCCTAACTCTAGTTTGTTACGGAGCAGTGTTCTTCAACCTCAGCGCCTCTGTTAGCGGATTCGTGCTAATTGACAAGTTGGGTAGCTTGCCGTTAAACGCAGCTCAAAAGCCATCAGAACTCTTGCCTGTAGCAGGCTACATTGAAGGCGACAGCGATACCTTGCTACGGAGATATGGAGCTGGAAAATCATGGAACCTCCTGGTTTTGCATTGTAGGTCGTTTCAACAAATTAAAATTCAGGGATGAAACTGAAAATCACCTGTTCGTTGGTAGGGTTCTGCTGCTATGTTGTCGGCATCTGGTGCTTAGTCCTCGAGGTGGTCGTTTATTTGTGGTTAACGGAGACGGTTGCTGTAAAGGTTCTGATGCTATTGGCTGGGATCTTTACTCTCCTTCCGCTCCTCGCCTTCTTGTCCCCGATTTGGAAAACAATCACGGAGAAAGACAATTAGCTTCTTGTTTCGCAACGCATGTAGAATTTCTCCTTCGTAGAGGACTTTAAGACTATTACATCCTAGAGATTTAACGCTAATGCACTGTCACCATATCTATACGCCTATATGTACCTCTTATTATGCCATCTGCTTCTTCAAACCTTGACAAACGACTGATTGACAGATGCGGTAAAATCATACCCAAATTGAGCATCGTGTCGAGCGCCAAAATAACCAATTATCGAGTGTTTCTTAGAAAGGAGTGAAGAATTGGACATCTTACTCCGGGAGGATTAAACAGGGGTCTCATGAAAGAACCTACGACGTCACAGGGTTTGCATAGGTTCGGCTACATAGACGCCCGCATTATGGAGGCGGAGCAGATTAAGTGTGATGAAAGCTAATAATGTCGGAAACCTCCCTCCTTTCTCGGGGCAATGCATAACGCGAAACAAGTTCTGCGTCAGGATATCCCATCGACATGCCGACTGCGACAATCTCATCATCGCCAATAGGCAGTTGCCTCCTTAAAACGGACTGGTATCGGGTGATGCTCTCCTACCAAATACGGTCAGCGCCAGCGTCCGCGTATAAATCTAGACAATACCTGTGTAACAGTCGCGAGACCTCGTGCACAAGCTGCAATGCTAATGCTCTGAAGGAAGTAACCGACATCCAACCACGATCCTACATGAAACAAGTTTTAGCACCACGTTGCATCACAAGGGCGGTCCCGACCCCGCATACCCTGACGGAGTCCCTTGTGGATCGTGACCACCAACGCAACCGGAGCATTGTAGAATTGGCTACCCGACGAGTAGATGAGTGGGCGGAACAGAAAGTAGGCCGAAGCCCATCGGAAGTTAACTCACTAGTTGCTGCCTGCGGCCTTCAAACGGCCCTCTCGATCGCTTCTCTCAATCCCGAGCGCCTGTCCAACCATTCGCCCGAACTCCTGCCTACGCTCCGCGTACGGCTGCGGCATCAGTTCCAACGGAGGGTAATACTCGTACTGCGACGCGTGCTTCTCAGGTTCATTTACGAACGCTGTCAGAAGTGCCTCTTTGACAACGGCCAGCTTGTCGCCTGTGAGACAATAGACTTTCTGCCAAGGTCTACACGATTGATTGTGGGCGACCTTCGAATGGACAAGATGAATCGGGAGTTCGCGACTTACTGTATGTTGTTTCCGGAAGGGGCGAAACGCGCGACCTCGATGATCTCCTCAATGGTGCTTCTCGAGACCTCTCGCGGCAAGAAGTAGCGACACGAAATACGACCCTTCATCAATTCATCAGCTATGGCAGCAATGTCAACTTCGGACTTCGAGGCCCCAACGCTGGAAGTGGGCGTGGGCGAATTAACTAAATGCGTTGATACGGGCCTCAGGTTACGAACAGCACGGATATGGAACAAAGAAAACAGATCTAGCGCACCAACAAGCCTAAATTCCGGGGTGGTAATCTCGTCGGGCGAGGTGAGAATGGTTTCACTGGTGGTAGCTGCAAACGAGGCCATTTGGGAAAACGCGGAAAGAACGAGATGGGATGCAAGACCACCCCTTTGCGCTTTTCAAACCTTTTGCAAGGTCGGGCCACTTTCAAACGGTCATTAACAAGATTGCAGTGACGTCGACGGCCTAATCCCAGAGCAACCTCTCCTTTCCATCCCAATTTTAGCAGGCCCCGTATTTCCTGTTCAGAAAGGAAGTGACATTATCGAACAAATATACCAGATCCTAATGGCAAAGCAACATCCTCCCGCGCCGGAGATTAATCATTACTATCTCGTTTTATTCGGATCCTCCTCCTCTTCATCCGGGTTAAGTTCAGCAGCAACCGTCATAAGCCTAAGTCCAAATCAGGTCAGTCAGAAAACCGATCGAAAAGAAACAGCGGTTAAAGAAAAAAAAACAGCGACAAAATTAACAGCAAAAAAAATAATAGAGAATAAACCTCACTTCGCAGCATCCAACCCAGCAAACACCCTCATCGCATGCAGATCCATCTGCATCTGCTCACACAGGTCCGCAGTTTGGCTGATCGCACGAGACATCCTTCCGAAACTTGCCGCAAGCTGCGCGTACAGCCTCTCCTTTGCCTGCGTCGCGTTGGTAGGTACCGGCCCCAGAGTATTCATCTCTCCGACAGAGTTGGTTCACGTTGTGATGGTTTGAGGAAAAGGGGCTTTCAACGTGAACGCGAAGGTGACGTAATAGACGTGATTGGCATCATGTGACTATATATTGACGCGTCGCGTCAGGTCGCGTCTCGACCTCCACGCGCTTAATTATTGTCTAAAGGGGGAGGGCTAGGGAAATGACGTAAAATTCTGTATATTGAACGACTATAGTACTGGGGGATGGGGATGGGGGTGGGGATACATACAGTTCTCTGTGGGGAATAGGAATAGACAGCGACGAATAAACACAATTGGTAGGGTTGGGGGGAAAAGGGGGGAGATTGCAAGTGATGGAAGGGGAAGGGGGATTGGGGGAAAGTGATGATTGACGACAGAAACGAACAATAATGACGATGAGGAGAGTAACTACAATGATTAGGGGAATACCATCCAGAGTTTATGAGATCAATCCAGCAGAAAAGGATGGTTTTGGCCAAGATGGGATGGGAATGGGGGATNACTGCAAGTGAACGAATTGGGGGAAGGGGGATGATTAGAAGACAGAGAAGTATACAACAACACATTTTGTCGACAAGTCAACTACTTGTTCGATAAGAGCGTGGAAAGCAAGAAGTATGCTGGCATGATATGGAACGGATCAGGAATATTTGCATGGTGACGTTGGATGGGAGAGGGAAAAGGGAAGTCATTTTAGTCGTTACGGCAGGCAGTCTTGGTAGGATCTTCCACCAAAACGTTTTGAAAGCAAGAGAATGGGGGGAAATGATTGCAAACGGAAAGTAAATGTCATGCTCCATATGCCCATGGACATGTTTCTAAGCAAGACCGAGAACGAAAGCGGGTTTCCAGCCCGTTTAAAGGTTGAGAGGAGGAACAGAAGGCAAGAAAAAGTTTGTTCTTTGCACCGAGCCTGAGCTCCTCGATTTTGAGTTGGGGTGATGATGATGCGAATGGTAGTGGTGCGAGGGATGATGGGTATGCGGTGAATGTCCATTCGCTTTTCTTTTCAGCTTTCTCTCCTTCCGCAGCTCCTTCCTTGTCTTGGGGACGTACTTGTTTTGTTGCTGCTGCTGTTGCTGCTGTTGTTGTTGATGATGCCCGTGTTGACCATTCTTCGTCGGCGTTCGGTCACCGTCGCTTCGGGTCGCCAGAATCATGGGAGAATTGGCTAGTGAGCTGGCCGCCAGATTTCGCCTGGATGCCTTCTTGTTCTTGTCGTTGGTAGGCCAGAGCATGGTGCTGAGAGGACTGGCCTTGAGGACGTTACCATAGTCGGTACTTGAGGCAGGGGTGCGACGATGATCGGATGGCCACCCAGGTGCGGTTGGGCTCTCCAGTATCCCTGCAGAGGCGGCGTTCTCGCGGGTCTGTCTGAACGCCCCGACGGAGATCACATCCCATCGATGGAGGTGTTTCAGTGCGTCGCGATTATTAGAGTCGCTCTCATCAGCAGTGGTCGCCGAGTCGGGGGGAGGATCCGCGGCAGAGAGTGTCGATTTGCCTACGCTTGAGGAGGCTTCATTCGGATCTGGATGGAACAAGGACGATTCGAACACATCGTCCAGGTCGATGGGCGTTGCGTGGGTATCTTCGTCCTGATGACTTCCACCGTGGAGCAAAGCCGAAGCTGCAGAAGCGCTCGCGGAAATCTCCACAGAGGGCAAGAGCTTCAAAGGCGAGCTATCGGGAACGACAGTGGCGGCGGGGATAAAAGAAGTTTGGGGCCTTGGGATAGAATAGAGATGCTTCCTGAGGAGAGCCTCCACCTAAAATAGGAAAACCTCGTCAGCATGCTCCCGAAGACCAAATTAAGCGTAAAGGATAAAGGGAAAAGTCGGAGGTAACCAAGATAAGAAACAGAAAACTTACGGTGTTGAGACGTCTACGCCGCCGGTTATTGAACCGTGGGTGAGGGGAAGGGACCTCCTTTTGGGAGCCATCGATAACCACTTTCTTTGCCTCTTGAGAAGGGATAAAAATCCCCTTGCGTGGACCCAATTTGATGCTGTCCCCCTCACTCTTGACGCCATCTCCCCGGGCGAGCCGTCGGTCCCGCTGCTCATTGTCAAAGAGCTCATCCATTTCATCGGCCGAGTCCCATCCCAACCTGCCAGCGAGAATATCAGCGGGCGATGGAGACTGTACTCTATCCCCGACAGCGAACATCCGAGGCCTAGGACGTTTCGATGAAGGAGTAACAACGGGGCTGACGGTGGAAAGAGGATTGATGGCAGAAACGCTGAGGGGGAAGTTAAAGAGCCTCATAGCACGTTCGTTGGGGAGATCATCCTCGCCAACCAGCTCTTCGTCCGTTGTATCTCCCTCTCCCTCTCCTGCATCTTCTTCATAGCCACCATCGTCTCCTCCGCTGGACATTTCGACGTCGCTGTGGTGTCCTTCGTGGGCCATGTAGTGATCGTGGCGGGGTGAATTGCACTGTCCATTCTTGCAGGCGGCGTCATGGTCGGCAACAAACTGGGAGGCGTTGACTTCAAAGTCAATGTCAATGATCGCCTGCCCTGCGAGGGTTCCATTGGTGAACATCATCTGACCATCCCAACCCTCAGCGAGCTCGAGAGGAAGGTTTTCGAGTTCCTCGCGCATATGCAGCAGCTCCGCCTCGGTGGAGATGTCGGAAGACGTCTCGTCATCATCGTCCGCACGCATCCCAGCACTCTCCTTCGCCTCGTCATCAGAGCTCTCGTGGTCTGAGCCCGAGGTAAGATTGGCAAAGAATATATCCGCGTCAAAGCTCGACTCTTCGCCGTCACTCCAGCCGGTGACGAGGCCTTTGAAGCAACCTCGGCCACCGGCTGCCCGACCATCTGGCTCGTCTTCATCTTCATCTTCTTGGCCTTCGCCGTCAACCTGAATACCCTGTCGAGTGTCCCCATCGTCTTCATCATCCTCCTCGGTAGCATCACTGTCCACTTCGATCTCCGCCCCACTAAGTCCTGGACTGCGTCTCCGGGGTCGGATCACCCACTCGTTTGTTTGTTCCCTCCTTCTAGTATGATGGTCGCCAGAGATGCGTGATTTGTCCTGCATCTCCGAGACAATAAAATCCTCCTCCTCTTTCTCGATCGACGAGTCGCTGTCGAAACCAGACAGAGAGGAATCGGACGAATTCCCACCTCCATCAGAGTCCATAGATGAGAGCGCCGATGCAGAGACAAAGGTAGGAAATTGGACAGACTCGCTATCACCTTCCGAGTCAGGATCGTAAGCTCTTGAGTGCCCGCCAAAGCCATCGTCGTCAGTTAACTCGGAGAGAGACGACTCCGAGTCGATTCTCTGACGGCGCTTGGGAGCAGGCGCCTTCTTCTTGTTGCTTGATTTGAGAGACGCCTTGGGCTTGTTAGGGACGGCAGTTACACGCGCCTTGAGAGTTTTTGCAAACTTCTGCGCATACATCTGGTGGTGTTTCGTGCGGCCAATGATATTTGTTTTCGGGTTTGATCGCTTGTGCACGGGGGAGGTCGAGGTCGACTCCCTCCGCGCGTGCGTGATGGAATCTACAGAGAGATCGCGTGCGGCTGGAATAATTTTCCGAGGACGGCCCCGTTTTCGTGAAGGGTTGGATGGTTGGGCAATATGAGATTGTGGATGGGATGGAGTTGGAGTAGCGGTTCCTGAAGAGGCGCCGATGACCGCAAAGTGTTCTCCGGCGTTTGCGCCGACGGACATCATCTCGTCTACGCTCCCTGACTTCCTCGGGCTGGACGAATGGCTGGCCTCGGAAGCCAGTCTTTTGGCGAGCATGCTGGGTGGGATGGCGACTTTGATTTTGAGCGAGGGTAACGACGGGGCGTGAGGGGGTTTTTTGGGTTGCTTGAATGTTTGCGGAAAAGAAGGAGTGGAGGGAGATGTAGCTGCATCGTATTGACGACTCAGCTCCTCCATAGACAGCGGGCCGATGGGTCTGGGAACGGGAGGGGGCGGGGTGGGGGGACGGAGGGGCAGATTTGTGGTGTTGCAGGTACACTCTCCATCGCAGACGGGACATATGTCGCCGTCGTCGTCGTCGTCGAGCGATAGCGCTCCTGTGGCGGCGCTTACGGTATGGGAATAAGAAGGCGACATTGCGAGGCCCATTTGTTTTGGTTGCGCTAAGGAAAGCGATTAGATTAGTATATCGGTGCAATCGAGGACGATGGTAGCCGACGTCAAGGCAAAGGGAGGCGAAGGTACGCCTTGCGAGGCAATCGAGGACGATGCGCNGATGTGGGCTGGACGCTTGGGGACAGACTGGCCGCAGTCCCTGGCGATGGGGGCGTGGTGACTGTGTTCGGGGCCGACGG
>JANBPK010001570.1:0-29313 GCA_027579435.1 Candolleomyces eurysporus
TGGGAAGCTCGCTCTTGGCTCGCTTCAAGCTTACTGGAGAACTCTCCGAGATTGCTGAATCAGTTTCCGTCATGCGACGAGCAGTCGAGCTGACTCCTGTTGGTCATCCAGCGATCCCTGGCATGCTCAGCAACTTGGCAAACTCACTCTCCGATCGCTTCGAGCGCACCGGAGCCCTACTCCAACATTGATGAATCAATTTCAGTCAATCAACGAGCAGTCAAGCTGACTCCTGCTGGGCATTCAGACCTTCCTGGAAGGCTTAGCAATCTGGGAAACTCGCTCGCAAATCGCTTCGAGTGCACCGGAGACCTCCCCGACATTGCCGAATCAATTTCAGTCCATCAACGGGCAGTCGAGCTGACTCCTGCTGGTCATCCAGACCTTCCTGTCATGCTCGGCAACCTGGCAAAATCATTCTGGTGTCGCTCAGTCATGACACACAGTGATAATGACTTCAACAAAAGCATTGCCCTTAACATGTCTGCAGCAACCTGTGGTTATGGCCCCCCATCACGGAGGTTGCAAATAGCGAGATATTGGTCTCACCTTTCCTACAAACATTATCCTCATTCGCCCCAGACCCTCACTGCCTTTGATACGACCATACGGCTCATGTCTCTGGTCGCAAGTCTCGATCAAACCGTGCATCATTGTCACGAGGTACTCCAGAATATCGCTGACTTACCTTGTGGGGCAGCCGCCGCCGGGTGTTTGTTGAAAAGAGCCGACAAAGCCTTGGAGTGGCTTGAACAAGGTCGCTGTCTTGTTTGGACCCGACTGAGCAACCTGCGGACGCTGCTTGTTGATCTTCGCACACACGATGAAAGCCTCGCACAACGTCTTTTGGATGTTTCAGGGCGACTGGAAAATTCGGTTTCGCGCCAGGGCTCCCATATTGACATGTCCATGTCGGAAAAGATCTCAGCAGAGGATGAAGCACGAGTGCATTTGGAGCTTGCAAACGAGTGGGAAGAGCTTCTCAGCACTGTGAGGAGTACCGTCCCAGGCTTTGAGAACTTCCTCCAGCCATCTCCATGCTCCACCCTACTTCAGTACCTCCCAGACTCCGGACCGATCGTCGTCATCAATGTTCACGAAGATTGCTGTGATGCCATTGCGCTTATAGCTGGACTCGATGAACCTTTTCATATCCCACTACACAGCTTCTCACAGAAGAAGGCCATCACATACTCCAATGAGCTGATGGCTCATCTAAAACTCAACGAATTGCGTATGCGTGGGGTCCAGGCAGACACAGACAAAGAAGAGGTTACACTCAATGAGCCAACAGAAAGAGCTATACGGCCAAGGGGAAACAAGAAAATCCGTAACGGAATAGTTTGCAACATTCTTGGGGGTCTATGGAGAGAGGTAGTAAAGCCGATATTAGATGCCCTAGGATTCTCGGTGAGTGAATCTTATCTAACAGTGGCGCCAATTCTGATCCCTGTGACCAGAGGTTACAATCATCGTCCGAAACGACACTGCCAAGGATCTGGTGGTGCCCCACGGGTCCTATGTCCTTCCTCCCTCTTCACGCAGCCGGGATATACGGAGGGGAGGACTCTGACACCACACTAAATTATGCTGTCTCGTCATACACGCCATCCATCACTCTCCTCGCCGATCGAGTCAAGAATAATCACCCGATTGATCAGAAGGTCTCTGGCTTATTCCTAACAAGCCAACCGAATGCACCTGACCTTTCTCCAATCCCTGGAGTTACAAAGGAGGTTAGGTCAATCCACAAGCAGGCAGTTGAACATGGAGTGCGAGTACTCAGCGTCGAAGGGAGAGATGTTACAGTCAACACTGCCCTTGAGCACATGGAGGAATTCAGCAGCATTCATCTAGCGTGCCACGCATCGCAAGATCAAAGCGATCCACTTCAAAGTCGATTCCAATTCCACAGCGGTTCCCTCGATCTCTCAACAATTATTCGGAAGAATCTCAAGAACGCCGATCTCGCTTTCCTATCGGCATGTCAAACAAGCACCGGCGAGGCGAAGCTTTCCGAGGAAGTGGTTCATCTGGCCGCTGGGATGCTTGTGGCTGGATATCGTAGAGTGGTAGCCACGATGTGGGCTATTGCTGATCAGCATGCGCCAGATGTTGCGAGTGACTTTTACGATTACCTCCTGGCACGGCGAGTCGAAGGTGATGGCAGCGGATTTGACGGATCGGACTCTGCCTATGCCCTGCATCACGCCATACAACAACTGAGGGAGAGACTTGTTGATGATTCCGAACAGTCCTTGCTTACTTGGATCCCTTATGTACATTTCGGTCTGTGATTTGTCCATCGTTCGCAGTATCGTTTATATTTATGCTCCATTTCATTCCGTTCTCGTAGCCATGTTTAAACTATTGCTCTTCGTTTCCATGTTTTTATTCATACACGTGGTCATTTCCGTCCTGGCTGTGTCTACGCTTCCTCTCTATATTCGTTTACTAATTCTAGATATAACCCTTTTATACAGTTTGGCTATCGTAGCAAAACATCTTGCGGGAGAAGGAATAACTTTGAGCTGTCCATGATATCAATTCAACGAGCATCCATTCAGACGTACTAGTTGCATAGAAGAATCAATTGAACCATCAGACTCGTGAATGTCTTCGTGATGCCTCGCAAAAATCAACCTCCACATCGCCTATCACTGTCAGGGGCGCAACCTCAAATCCATATCAGCAACCACCCCTTCTCCTTTCCACGGGTCTGTCCGATGACCGCCTCACCGTCATCTCCAAGTTCATCTCCGCGGTACTATTCCACCAGGTACGTCCTTAGTAGGTGAAACAGGTGGATTCCTGCCGTCCTAACCCTCCCTCGTAAGAGTCCTACTAATTCCGAACGCGACAATCATCCCCGTTGCTTGGGCTTGTCTGAGTTGTGAGCTGAAGGGCTGTGTGGTGTCTTGACGCTGATATGCCCACTCCAGTTTTTCCAGTTCAGTCAGACTTGGTATCAAAGTGGGGTCATCAAGAACGATGAGCTCGACGAAGAGGCCCCCGAGTGAGTAGAAGTTCATGCGAGGCTGGAGCTGGCAGATGTACGAGTGAGAATCGATGCGGTCGAAGCGCGTGGTAGGGTCGTCGTAGGAGATGTGGATGAAGAGAACGCGGGATTTGACAAAGCATATTCTGAGTTAGATACGATCGAGATTGTTTGCATGAAAGCTTACAGCTGAGAATCTTGGCCAATCGCCTTCCAATCATCGAGGTATTCAGGATGTGACTAATATCGAAGAAACTCACGCTACGACTAGGTCTGGTCCTCCGGTCATCACTCGACGGGGATGGTGAGCTGGACGATAAAACTTCGAATGACGCCTTTATTGCTAGAATTTGGAGAGCTGCATCCGGATCGGAGAAGCAGCGAGCAATGGAGGTCAAAGAGGAATTGAGATTCAGCAAACTACCATACATGATCGATTCCGTCACCCGTGAGGTGCTTAACAGTCGATTGGTATCAAGACATCAAGTCCATAGGCTTGCATGAATTGGCTAAAGGAAAACAGCATGACGTTCAGCAACATTGGAGGATGAAAAAGCACACCTTCCCAACCCAATTCCTTTAACGCACTTCCGCCAATCCTAGCCAGGTGGTATATGGCACCTCCACACCCACGAGAGTCACATGCACCAAACCTAGCCTCTTTAGCCCGTCCGGTTTGCACACCAACATGCTTGCGATAGCGTTAATCAGACCTGCGCCTCCCTCTCAATCTGCGCAACTGCATTCAAACGGTGCATGAGCTGCGCATTCGACCCAAAAGACCGAGTGAGGTCGGCTATAATGTTTGAATGGGATATGAAGCGGTCGAGGCGGGGAAAGGATAGGAGAAATATGAGCGGGAGGCACACATCCAAGGCTTGAGGTTGTGAAGCGAAGGACAGTTGAACATGGAAATTGGTTGATTTGGGAGAATCGGAGCCTTTCGAGGACAATGACATCGTCTTCTCCAAGTGACATCTTTCCCTGTCCAACAGATGAGTAGATTGCGTCGGGTCATAGGCTCGCTAGACCCAGTGCCTCAATACCCGCGTGATCCAACAGCAGCAAGCGGTATAAGCGCTGAGCCTAATTCAAGCTCTCAGTAGCGTTCGAGGATGCGGGGTAAGGGGTCAAGATTCCGGAAGCGACATGCGTCATGCTGGGTTATATTGAATTGAGAGATAGCCATTAATGATTAAGTGCGTAAATGATGCAGTGATACCAAAAACAAATGTCGATAGAGCCATGAGGCCAATAAGGGCAAAGACGACAGCGATGACCACAATGAAAGTCGTTGATTCACCTTTCTGAGGGACATCGACGTGTTTGAATGCAGGAGGGGAAGAAGGAAACAATTAGAATAAAGTGAGAATATTAGAAATAAGGACTGAGAAGAGGACGTACCATCGGAACTCAGCGAGCTGAATGTCCACCTTCCCCGATTCCGTGTTGTTGGGTACGACCGCCAACGATGCGATACCGAGAACTGTTAACGGAGGAGACAGATCAGCGTTCGAATCCAGGAAACAATGAGAAATAAAGAAACCGAAAACGCAATCACGCTCAGTCATGGAATCCGAGCAATCCCTGGTAAGTGTGCTGTCGACGTGAAGCCCTTTGGAACGACCTTTCCCAAGGCTATGTAATGTTGCGTAAAGATCATCGCAAGCAAAGTGAGCAAGGGCATCAGCACTTTGACCACGCAGCTGGCCGCTAGCGTCCCAAGCTCGACGTTCCTAGGGATACAACCGAGGCAGAAGATGACGGCGATAGCCTTTCCCGTCCTCTCTTCTTGTCCTTGCCCCGTTCTTGGCAGTGGTTTTCCAGTGAAAGCGACGAGATTGGTACGGAGTGGTGGTGAACGGACGAGCGTGTGGCTGAGACGATCCGTTGGACGACGGAATTGACGGGTTATTAGAGTGCGGGAGGAGGAGGGGAGAATCATACAAAGGTATCGAGCTGTGGAGAATTATTAGTGACAAGAATGAGTGGCAAAGGGAGATAGCACACTGTCATCATCCCATCTAATGCCTCCTTTGGTTCCAATCTCGGAATCTCCGGCTTCAAGTGGGCTTGCCANGACCCCCAACATCCGCAATGGATGACACGAGTGCTCTCAGAGCTAGAGCGTAGGCGATTCTCTGAGTTGGTGAGCCATCAAGGGAAAGGTTGGACGAATTCGAGTTTGAGCCCAAGGTCCAAACCTGCATATACCGATACGTCAGGCGCATAACAGCGAGGGGAACACCTGACTGACCGTAGGTGGGTAGGGTATTCCCCAAGTCGATCGCCGATGTAATCTTGGAGTCTCGGTGAGTTGGCATTTCCCACTCACGTTTTCACGAGCCCTTCCTTTGCTTGCATCTTTCACTAACTATTCTCTCATCGAGGGGACGACGGGTTGATGCCGTTCCGCCTTCTCTATTTGGAAGATCTCACTTGGAGCGGAAGAATGTAGCGAGAGAGAGATCAACGTCTTCGAGTGAGCCTTGAGGGTAACAGTCAGCCGAATGCCGACTTGACCAAATGGAGAAGGCGGTGACTTCCTTTGCTTTGAACCACCATCACCTCCTCTCCCCTCGCTGCGAAAGTGCTCGTCTAAACGACTGAGGCAGCGTATTAGATCGTCAGAGATTCCAGAATAGCACTATGGGTAAGCCGTTAGCGAAGGAAAGAGCGGTGGAAGGACGAGGCGTTCAATTTGCTTGCTGTTTTTGATGTGGGGGGCTGCTTGTTGGCTTTCGATTGGTTCAGTCACTCACACCAAGGCTCATAGATTCCAGGCAACTCTGAGAATGAAGTCCCCAAGGAAGTCAAGATTCAAGTTGCGGGTATTCTCGCGTCCTTATCATACGGCTAGTCCGCTGTCCTCCTCATTCTTAGACACAAATTCATGAATTCATCCAGGCTCGGAACTCGCACTACCCGTCCCTTTTGAGCTAAAAGCATCTTCTCTTTGTCTTATCCACGCTCTCCCCGATGGCTCGACGACGCTGCGAGCGGCTTACGGACGCTCTCCCAGAGCGCTGGTATCCTCCATGGCCGACATTGTGGGGTCTGGCAAGTACGGTTTGAACCCGAAGGCTCCCAGCTCGTTGCGATTAGAGACGGAAGCATTAGATGGTGTGTTATCTCCCTTTAGCTACTCGTTATCATCATTTATAACTCTCAACAGCTCGATACCCTCGACACGATTCTACCGTTCCGTCTTTCGCCCTTCCAGCAAATCGTCAATCCGATCGTCCAACTAATTGCCTCAGGCACATGCTTGTCCTTCCGCCTCTCCGTACTAGTCTCTTGGTTCCCACCGGATGAGCACCACAAGGAACAGGCAAAGCCAAGAAGAGAGGATGGGAGATGCTATCATCGTGGTCATCTGTATCCCCTGGCGCATCAAGTTCAGTAACAGTAGCCGCCAGCTGGTGGTCCTACTTGCAATGGCTGCACTGGCAATGGAGAATGGGTCGAGCTGGGGAGGGGTCTAGGACTGGGTCCAGATAGTGCGTTTCGTTATCACCTCTCTTTTTGGCACCAGCAAATAGGGATGTGGGAAGTTGTTCCAGAAGGCTTCACGTCGATGGTGGGTTGACCTGGAATAGCTTAGATTCGATGGCTAAACATGATTGTTTTCCATATCTTTCTCTCTTGCTCGTTCCAGGCTTTGACCGCTGATATGTCCTTTCCATTCAAAGGCCTCAGTATTACGCCATCAAGCCTCGTAACCAACTACACGAATTCGGAGAACGGGGTCATTCAGTCTTTTGCGTGTCAATGGTATGTCCGCTGCCATCCTTATCTCTGATTCTAGCGTCTTTCTTATTCTTTCCCTTAAATTCTCGCTCTTCATCCAGCATTCAAACGAACACGTCGATGTCCCTTGGAGTGTTGATTCGATGACTTTCATCGCCGCCCTTGGTGGCCTCACTGATTCATCGACATTTGTTTTTTTGCAGCATCAACCCACATCTACGCATCCGACCATCGATGCCTATTCCTGACCTCAAGCCGAACCAGTGGGACGGATGTCCACCGACCTCCCACCATCTTCCCCGAACGCTCCCGGGAGCTTGAATTAGGCTCGGGGTGTATACGCCTCAGATGACGCGCGTACCAGGGCGCTGGGGAATGTAGCAAATCAGGTTTTAGTGGCTCGGGGGATGTTGAGGGGAGGGTCAAACTTGGTGTTGTTCATGCGAGTGCTTTTGGATCTCATATTTTGTTCTCCTTTTCGCCTGCCTGTATCCTCCTTTCCTTCTCTCTCCCGACCTCTCAAGAATTTGCTCGTATCCGTCGTTCAATGCGTCACNTTTTTTGTTCACATAATATTGCCTTTTCCCTCTTACGAACCGCCATTGCTCAGCGCTCACAGACAGTCACAAACTCTCTGCACGGCATAATATCCCAGTTAGAGAGATATCAAAGTACCTTGTTGATCGCCCCTCCGCTTGTTTTGTAACTCCTCGTCTTGCTCTCTGAATCTTGGTGGCTTCCACCTGCGCGCGGTGCGAGACTTACGTTTTCCCCTCTAGCGCCTAGTGCGTCCGCATTCATTTGCTTTGAATTTTTTACAAATGATGATTAAACGTTTCGATTCGTGAGTAGCTCCAATGAAATCTCGTTCGGTTTCGTTGAAATTGGATTTCCCTGGCAGGCTGGTCGGTCACAATTGGCAAGATTTCTCCGTGTCCTCATCAAGTTGTTGGAAGCAGCTGAACCGTTGACGAAGGATGGGAGTTAGTCATCTGTGTTTAGGATATGTGATCCGTGCCCATCCTCCCTCGCATTTTCTTCCCCACCACGGCTTAGTGTTCGCTCGTTCGCCTGCTCCCGTAATCACGCATATCCCCTCATTTTATTCCGTTCCCCTTTCTGACTCATGTCCTTCGTTGTAAGAGATTCATATGAAATCCCTCGTCTTTGAACGTTCATATCAATCCTAGTGCATGGGCTGGCATAGCGAAGGACCAGAGACACTGGGCGGAGAGTGTATGAGTCTGGAGGCGGGGCTCCGGAGCGGACTGCACAAGCAAAGTCTATGCTCGCTTTTGCCCTGCAAGAACACCCTACGTCCGGATTCCTTTGGAGGAAGCGTATATGGACTCAATCGAGGCCTACGCGCGAATTTCCTGCCGTCAAAGTACGCCTCCCTTATCCTATATCCAGTTACCCGATCGAGGAGGCTCGGGTATCGTCACTCATGAGGGAGGTGAACGCGGCTATCGATTTAGGCGATGTGCCAGGATGGTAATTGAGGTTTAAGAAACGGCATGGATTAAAGTGGTTAGTATGTCTGTTTTTTGTTACTTCGTTATGGTCTTCAACCCAATGGTTTTGGTTATATGGCCAGCTCGTTCTACCTGCCTCTCGACCACCCAACCATGTCCATTCTCTTTGGTTGCGATATATCCGAGTTCCACAAACAATATAACGACAATCGAGAGTCGACGCACGTACTGAGAGTACGAGGATCGAGAGTGAGAGAATGAGTTGAGCAAGGCGGTTTGACTGAACATTTCCTCAAGCTCGCGAAATTGTCAAGGTCGCAAATTGAGTGAGCCAAAGTCAGATTCGAAAATGCCGGCTACCCTTGTGTGAAATACATCGAAGGAACTACTAATTGTCAAATTGGATCTACATGGTACCAGTAATTTCTGAGTGTCTTGGTCTTTTGTTTCGAGGTGGCGATGATGGCGCTGTGCCTACAGGAGCCGTCTGAGCGTTGCATTCAGTTTCAGGGTCCATTGTGTCAACTGACCTGACCACGTTTTAATTCTGATATCGATTTCTCTCCATCCCGGTATCTAACTCGAGCTGACTTGATTGACGCTGAGTAGGAGGAAATCAAATCGAGCACGGGAACCGAACTCTGAACGACACCTTCTCCCTTAAGAGTTCAGACGGGTGTGCTGCTGCTACATCAGAGCATGCCAAGCCACCCGACAAGATGATGCCAACCTTGACATGTAAATCTACCGAGATCATTGACCCGGTTCTTGACGTCCACCAAACGTCCACAAGCCATTAACTGGATCCGGGAATGATAAGACCCAGACATAGCATAGCTTCACTCGGGGTGCTCGGGTGATTCTCCCTTGGCCGCTGTCATGAACTCACGCCCATGCATTTCGAACTTCGCAGGGTGATCTTCAGAGACAGGCAGAAGGATATGTATTTTTGTTTGGAAATCATTTCTACAAGGTCAATGGAGGCAGAGAGCCGAGCAAGGAGTGACAAATCTATGGAAAAGTTCTGCAGCTCTGCGATACCCTTCCAGCCACTTTTCAAGTGCAGCGAACGTGTCGGTTTTACGTGCCCCTAGCACTCGATAAAGGCCTCATGTTTCACGTATGTTAGTAGGCTGGATCTCTCACCTCAGCTCTTACTGCCATGACGAGCTCGAATCTGTGCTACCCAGCTGTCATACCCTTTGTAAATAGTATTGAGCTTTACCTCGTCGTGAAATAAAACAATTGCGAACTGGCTTATGCACTGTTTATTCTCTCCTACATACTTCTCACTATATCACCCCCCCTCTCTCACTCTATTTCCCTCCCTTCCCTTTTTCTTTTTCTTCAATTGCCGACATTGAAGCGCGGGATGACGGTAGGACCTGATACGGCGAAACGGGGGCTATGTTTTTGAATGAGAAGGCAACTCTCTGAAGCGTAATTTGGTCTATTGTTTTACCGACAGCTCGAATAACTAATAGGGGGTGCGCTGATCAACCGGGATGGAGCCTTCGTTGTTCTATTATCCGTTCCCCAATTATGTCTTTTTGTCTATCTTTTCTCACCATCGCACGGAGAATATCATTAACCTTTTGCACATATGCAATTCAGATCCATTGCAGACATCGCACGAACTTGGCGCGCAAAGTGTGACTAGCGTTTATGGAAGTTTCGCCGCCCAATGTTTTCCCATCAAGGGATGATGAGTGCAACCTGCACAAGATAGGACTTTATCGATATCTCCGTCTGGTCACCTGGATTCAAATCTGTTGCTCCAAACTTCCCACTCTCCGTCAGGGAGCCTTTTCCATTGTCTGTCGTCCACAACAGCAGCACAATGTCAATTTCAGGTGCTCTCAGACCGCAAATGGCCTGCGCGAGGCTTTCAGTGGCGGGTTCAACTCCATCTTAGCAGCTCTGCGCTCGCCTCAGATTCTGACCGTTGAAAGTGGACGTGTTTATTGTAATGGATTGACTAAAAGTCATGGACCTCCTACAGTACCTGCCAGAAACGTGAATTCTATTCACTTCAATTGTTATCAGTATCTTGTCGCATCCCCCTGGTCCCTGGATGATAGACGCCCAGATTTCCCATCACGGTCCCCGATCGACATTCGAAGATCCGCTCCCAACGGTGATTGAACGCCCAATCCGGTTGTATTTTGAACGATCCTTCCAATGAATAGAGCACTTCAATCGGTGCCAGGGGTATAAAAGCCCTGTGTGTATCCAATCAATTGGTACAACAGCCTGGGTAGTCCTCCCCCAATCACATCCACTGTCCTACTCTATACGGTGATGAGCGCCAGCATCAGCATCGATCGCGAATCCGTGGGCCGCGTCCATGCCCGTGCCATAATGGCCGAGGCCGGTATCTTTCTCGTCGAAGCTGGTGCGTCAGACTCCAATAGCACTTCGACATCCAAACCTTATAGGAGTATTATTATCCATTTCAGGCATCCATCTTTTCATGGCTCTGTATGGCCTCTCTGTCTTCCTGGAAAGCCCCAAGGAGCGCAGGCGTGGTCGAGCCCGATATATTATTGTGAGCTTTGTCATAACACTGCTCAAATCTCTGTTAGCGATCGTCCACATGATTTGGGTGTTTCGTACTGTATTTGAGACGACTGAGCCTCTCGGCTTAAGCTTCCAAGCAACCGTGGCGAAATACGCAAGAACCTGGGAACGGTATTTCTCTATCACGGTCCTCACGGTTGCTATCATCATCGGAGATGCGCTTCTGGTGAGTTCAAAGTGACATATTGAAATCCCTAGCATCTCACTCGCTCACGCAGGTTTACCGATGCTACGCTATCTGGCTGGGGTATTGGTGGGCTAGTATTCTCCCGGGGCTCACGTATTTGGCGTCTGTTGGTAAGTCTTTTTATCGAAGTTATTCTCCTTACTCCCGATAACACTCACATATGGTTTGCTAGGTATGGGCATCGCCTGCCTGTTCCCATCTCAGAATCGAACCGCAAACGGCCACCGAGAAGCTGCTTGGATATTCCTCACAGTCTCCACAAATATCATGGTCACTGCTCTAATTTCCTTCCGACTTCTCAGCGCCCACCGCAACTTCTCAAAATCCATTCCTAACCGAAATTTGAAGCTGTATACAGGCGCAGTGGCTATACTGATTGAGTCTGCGCTCCCTCTGAGCGTGTTAGGGCTTGTTTATTCCGCCATCGTCATAGCAAAGCCACAAAGATCGACGTCCGCGTACAATTCATACCGAATTGCTTTACTCACTTTTTCGAGTCTGTTTTATGTTGCCAGCGTGAGTACAATTATCATGCATCAACAAGCCTATGCACTAAAATGATTTCCGTCGATAGAGCCTGGCCCCTCATGCTATCATCTTTCGAATCACCACAGGCCGATCATGGACGAAATCACCTGTAGGAACTGATGGGGTCCTCTCGAACCCAATTGAGTTTGCACGCAGCATTGCGGAAGCGTCGTCTTTCTCAGAGTCCTCGCCTGGTAACGAAATTACCACTATCAACCGAGTACAGGAGAATGATATGAAGGCTTAGAATTGTTGCGGAATCCGTCTTCTTTAGACTTGTGTTTATACATTACTCTGTATGCTATGGAATCCCGTTTCTTGTGGTCTGTTGAACCCAATGATGTGCGCGTCGCCCCAAATCTGTGGAAACCCCTTCTCATTCTTACACAGACCGGCCAGGCCGGGAGATGGGTTTCGTCTTTCCTCATTAAAACTCCCTCGACGAGGAAACGAAGTTCTTCTGTCACGAAGAACGCGTAAGCCCATGCCTCATGCGAGTCTGTCGCCCATGGGAGGACATTCCACGTCATACACCATCGGTTCCGAGGCATTTTGACTCGGGTACATTGTTACCCTTGAGCCTTTGCCGCCAAGCTTTTGCAGTGATGGTGAGCTTTAAGCTCCGCCGCTCAATTCGGTATGTCGTTCTCATATGCATCACCTTCATCCTGTCCACCTCTCGAAGTGCTTAGTAGAACGCATTGAAAGCCCGGCAGGTCAAAGTGCCTCGGAGAACTGCCGTGCGAAGCATCGGCCCATTGACCACAGGTTTGATGGTACATTACAGTTTTACCAACACACCACACACCAGCGACACCAGGCCAGCTTGCCTCTAGCCCTCCCTCCATCATTCGAATCCACTCTCCATCTCCGTCTATCTTTGTACAAATAGCAAAATATCTTACACTTACGGTCTGGAGAAGGATGATCCAGTCAGGGCTCTGTTGAACATCATTGAAGACCACGCCAACAGACTAGAGGTGCTGTTTATCGAGACCGACCTCGCATCATCCTTATTCAGTGCCCTCGACCTGCTTGCCAGCGGTTCACAATTTCAGCTCATTGACCACTGACTGGATGATTCTATCCTTGGCCTTCCGCTAGCCCTGTACCTCCACCAGTTCACGGCTGCTTTCCACTACGTGCACCATGGATGACTCTGTACCTCGATAGGAGAGATCTTCTGGGTATATCACTAAGTCCTCAATCTCAAGTCGGAGGATGAAGGGCAGACTTGCAGGATGTATTCTGCTGCATATCTATGTTGGAGTCTATAGGACCGTGTGGGCGGGTTCTCTGAAAAGCTCATACATTACTTGTTTATCAATATTTTACCCTCTCTCCAACGACTCTGAGTCTTGTTATTGGAGAGCCTGTATTTAGAATTACCTCGCTACCCGGCATTCTTGTAGTACAAATGGGAGGGATTTAGGCCACCCGGACCACGACACACGACACACGAACCTTGCTGCTTCTCTATTCCTTGTCCTCCGCTTCTGTACCGCCCGCCGTACATCTCACAACTCCCTGTTATTAAATTCAAAATGAGGTGTATTCGAGTTCATATACCCCCAAAATCTACAATTTCATTCCTGGATTGATTCATCAACCGTTCATGCTTTCGCCATCCACCTCGGTTGAGCAGTGTGAGAAAGACCTGAATGTAACTCCCCTAGCCGACCGTGTCCCGCAGACGACCGCAAAGTGAAATGATAATTTTGGGAGATGCATCCAGCGGCGTTTCCAAGGTACAGCACTCAATGATATCGTTCAACTAGATATACTGGCGGTGACCTCCATCAACGTNCCCCCTCCTCCAAAATCGGCCCACGAGTGTGGCCATCCCGGGCTCGAGAATAAACTAGTTTGTGTTATTCTAGGATCTGCTATTGTCGTTTGCATCCATATTCACGCTACAGGGAGATATCTCGCTTCAGAAACGCTAGATGCGGCTCTGAAAAGCACTCGTTCATAGGTAGGCCGTCTAGATAGAGTGAGCATTTCATACGTTCAACGGCGATTGATGGACCCTCAATGATGCACCCCCCTTTAGCCTACGCGAGAACCGAGCTGGGCGATCTCATGGACTCTGCATATGATAGGGCCTGATAGTATGCGTACTGCGCTGGAAGGGACACAATAGGTGCTCCAAACCATCGACGAATAAGCCAAATTTTAGGATCATCGGC
Source organism: Candolleomyces eurysporus (assembly GCA_027579435.1). Taxonomy (NCBI): domain Eukaryota; kingdom Fungi; phylum Basidiomycota; class Agaricomycetes; order Agaricales; family Psathyrellaceae; genus Candolleomyces; species Candolleomyces eurysporus. Next base: position 13,708 of record JANBPK010001570.1, read on the forward strand.
CGAATGCCGACTGGATCAAATGGAGAAGGCGGTGACTAAAGGCGGGACGGCGAGGTACGTACCTCGGGTTTTGTGGTCTTCGTCGTGCACTGATGGCTTGGAGACACACACAAGTATGGAACAACCCTTGTCAGAAGGAGATAGTACTGTGCTTCGCGGACACAGATTGCCCAAACGAGGAGCACACCGTGACATGAACTTCTGCTTCTCCTAAAATTGTCGGTTGGTGATTGGGCCTCGGATGCCATGAAGTGAACGGAGCTGTACACTTTGTATGTTATGAGACCAGGTAGCAAAGCCGAGACCCGAAAGCGGTAACAGGATTTTGTCTCTGGTTCATGGGGGTGGGGTCGCCCAATCAAAACTTCTGTCAATAGGGAGTAGAATGAGATTGTTGGACAAATTCTATCCTGAGAAATCCCAGACTTGAAGTGAGTGCTCAGGAGTCTGCTAATGTGTATTCTGGTTCCTGTGGAAACGAATCTCGAAACTATCCTAAATTGAGTTGGATGGAAACCTGCCTTCATTTAGCGCACGGCAGGTGGACGGCGCTGCATATTATACTGGCTGTCGATGATAGGCCCGTAGATCAATCCTATTCCTGTAGCGAAGCATTGCCAGATCCACTTCGGAAGGACGGATGGACGGGATAATCCATACGCTTTCACTCAAAAGGACACTGTAGAGAAATCATATAAAGACTGCCTACTTGCAAGCAAGAATCTCAAACACGACACGTTCAACATGATCTCTCGACCATTCGTTCTTCTTAGCGCGCTTTTTGCCACACTTTCCACCTCTTCTGCATTCCCCAACCATGGACACTCACTGAAGCGCCAAGAGTTTAAAGACGCTAGTGCTGGTACAGGTGGAACTTTCGACGCAGTCAATCCGCCTCAACCACCTGGACCGCTTAGTTTTACAGGGGCCAAGCTAGTTCACGACCCTGCGCATCCCTTGATGCCGCTCAGAGACGGTGATGAGCGGGGACCATGCCCAGGAATGAATACCCTTGCGTCCCATGGTGTCGGTATCTAGCTCAAACCTATTTCATACCTGGTCCGCTGACTCGTTCTGACTGATTTCTCTAGTGCATCTCGAGTGACGGCGTCGCGTCCCCATCCAAGATGGTCATTGCCGCCCAAGAAGGTGGCTGTCTTCCCTTGGAACCGGATAATGGTACAACTGTCTCATTCATCCTTAGGACTCAACGTGGAAAACAAGTTTGCAGTATTTGTAACTTACCTCAACCACTTGATGAACGGAAACCTTGTTACCGACCTACTCAGCATCGGTGACAAGACAAGTAAAACAGGACCTGATCCTCCCGCTCCCGCTCATGCTGGTGGTCTCAATGTTCACAGAACATTTGAGGGTAGGTGTACGAACCAGATAGAACGTGATCGATGCTCACGCCATGCTCTAGGGGACGCTGGAATGACTCGAGCGGATACTTTTTTCGGCGACAATCATAGCTTTAACCAGACCTTGTTTGATGAGGTGAGATGGATGCGATCGCTATTCATTTTCATGGATCAGTTCATTGACTTTAGTAACCGCTTTGGGGATGGTTTCTACAACCTAACGGTCGCTGGAGAACTGCGCTTCCAGCGTCTACAGGATTCGATCGCCACCAACCCAGAGTTCTCTTTCAAGAATGTTCGCTACTTTACCGCTGACGGAGAATCTGTCTTCCCTATCAACTTTTTCGTCGACGGGAGGCAGACAGAGAAGAAGCTCGACATGGACTCGGCAAGGTCGTTCTTCGAAGAGATGAAATTCCTGCCTGACCTCTTTAGGTCTGCTATGCCAATGAGCAACCAAGGCCGGGCGGATATCTTCCGGATGCATCCGTTCCTTCCTGGTGGAAACGTGGATGGAAAGGTCAACAACTTTGCTGTTGATCCGGCGTCTGAAACCTTCGAGACGCCTTGTGTGCTATATGACGATATTTTGATGACCGTGAAGGGCCTATATCCAACCCGATGGGGGTGTTGAGACAGAATCTGATTAAGAATCCGGGTTTTTTCTATAGTCGTTTTACCGCTGTGTTCAATGATGAATGCCCTGAGCAGTTCCCGTACGGGCAGGAGTAGATTACACATTTGTATGAGGCTTCCAATGCCGATCTCCTCCGCGCATGGCTTCATTTTATTTACTTTCGAGTTTAGTATCTCAGGACACTCCTAATTGATATTGTTACCTATTTTATCAATGCTTCATTGCCTGGCTCCAAAAAGCCAAGCGCATATCGACATTGGAAATTATGCGTCGTATGAGTATCAGACGTCACGCAGTGCCAGCAAGAGTTGGCCTTGAGGTATGGAAGGGATTAGTTGTCAGGGAAATAGGGAACAACACCGATATGCAATCAATTTTCATTGGATGAGGTGAAGACAGACAACGAAGGGCCAAACAAATGAAGGAACAGGGAGGAAGGGAGCAAAGGGGAATTAAGACACGCAAAAGTCAATGTTCTGATCTTAATCCCCATGCGTCCTCTTTGAACAAAAGGGATCAACGAGTTGTTATTTCAGCTTCTGGATGCATACAAACTGACCATTTAGGATCAGTAGAGGACGATAAGAAACCCATCCGGACATTACATGGGACAGAGAGCTCATATCTTAAGACCCGCTCCCCACCTAGAGTCTCCGTGCAGAAACCACTATCATATGCATGCCGTTGCGTGTCTGCTGAATTGACCCTCCACCGGTTAATTCACATTGATTTGATGTATGTTAAAGACAGTCTGAAGTGCTCCGCAACAGTGTACTCCTCCGAGGTGTATGAGGGAAGACTTGGGGAGACGCCTTTCTGGCAGAGTCTGGACTTGTGATAGCTCATCATCAATTGACAAGAATCTGATAAACGCTCGGAATTAGTTGATGACTCTTTGATTTCGAGTCATAGAGAATCATCAACTCACGGCAAGTAACACAGCAGTCCCAATGACAACAAGAACCAGCATCAAGCATGCAGATCCCCTTCCAGCTTTCCTCTGATATTCTGCTCCCGACGAAAGCTCCTCGACCGCGGCTCCGGTGTCAGTGACAACGGACGAGATGTTCATACTAAAGTCATCTGTACAGAAATATCGATTGTTATGGTACCGGTATGGTGAAGAGCGATGATAGCAATTTGACGTACCAAGCATAGCACCCTGCTGACTGACCAGAGTCCCGAGCTGTTGGAAAATCGTGGATATCTCATGGATCCCACTCTCAATTTCGCGGATTTCTGCCTGTCGTTCTTGAACTATCGTTTCTTGATAAGCAACTTCATGATTTGGTAGAAATGAGCTTTGCTGAATCTTGGGGTATTGTTGCTCCTGACTCCTGGATGAAGGTAGGTTTTATGGATGACGATGTTAGCTCCTTTGATGGTGTTTGTACGAACGCCAGACGTACAAAGTGGGGTAGTCGTCAGTCTCTGATGCCGATTTAGCACTCTTAATGACAAAGGTACGCTGCCTTTCAGCGTTCAATTGTTGCGCTCGTTGGAAAGCGGCTAATGCCATCTGAAGATCACGAGAGATCTTCTGGAGTGCAACTGTATTTCGATCGTGCCGGGCCTAAACTCGGGAGAGGATACTAGTGTAAGCATTGACCAAGTCGCTACTTTTGGGAAATTACGAGACCATACCAGCTTGCTTTGGAGTCCAGACAACTTCTTCATGTCCTCGGAGCTTCGCTTGGCCATTGCTTGCGTCGCGTCCGTCAAGTCATGCCTGTATAATCACCAAGACATAGGGTGAGTCGTGACCCGTGATGGAATAGCCAAGGTACGCACAGTTGCTTCCGCAGGTTGGCATTATCTATTGCAGTCCCTAGCTGGTCAACACAACGCAGGATTCCCTGCACATTTGCATTGATCTTGAGCACCTGAAGCGATAACGAGGTCATGAGTAATTTGCAAGTCTCCGAGTCCGCATCTTTGCCAGATTCTATCAGTGCGCCTGCTGATCGAGCCAAGCTGCCGTATCCAGCTTCGATATCTTGAAAGCTCATGGCCGTCGCTGCGACGAGATGATATGGTTGGGGAGAAGGGTTGGTCGACTGCGGAATTATCATTGGCGCTCAATTAAGCTACCCAATGAAGCGCAGCGTTTCCAAACTTGACAGCGGTATCACGACCTTTGCGTCACTCTGGCTTGACGAGGCGAGAGCTTACATGACTCCACAGTGAACAGAGTGGCGAAAACCGACGGTTGCTGACTCACTACGGGGTTAGCGCTTGCTCGCTCTGTGGTTGGCCCGAATCCGTGGGAGCCAGGGTAGACTCGGCATCCGACCGGCAAGGCGTACGAATGCGACAAGTCGCGTTCTTACCACGTCTCTCCCCAATTCCATCTCTTTCCGACCCCAAATCGTACAGCCTCTATCTTGGTGCAATGAAAACACGCAACTCATCGCGAACCGTAGCGACCGTCACGTCGGAGCCTGGACCAAGCAAATGGCCGGGGAGGAGGCTGGAAGTCGAGGAGACGGCCGTTCAGGACGATTTCGCTGGGAGTGAGTCGTCCGCATACTTCCGCTCTACGAAAGTCTCACATGCAAGCCTCTTAGGCGTGAACGACACCCCTGCCATTCTGCCTCCACCCCCCACCGTCCCCCAGCGCAAACCCAAAGGAAAAGGGAAGGCAAAGGAGACTGCTACCGATACTTCGACGTTCTTGCCTTGAGTGTCAAGTGCTTGGAAAGTGGGAGCCCACGTGTCAGCTGCTGGAGGTGTAGAGAATGCTGTAGCAAACGCCGCTGTAATTGGGTGAGTCCGTTCGTTCCCGTTGTGTGTGCACACGTCTTGCTCACCGTTCCTTCCCCTTTCTTTCTGTGCTCGACCTTTCGTTGACATCTCTCTGCTCCTCTCAGTGTTCACTGCGACACAGGGCCAATGCATTTGCTCTCTTCCTTAAATCCCAGCGCAAATGGACCTCTCCCGCCCTCCAAGACACGTCAATAACGCTCTTCAAGAAACGAATGAAAGATTTTGACTATGATCCAAAGCACGTCTTGCCACATGGCAGCTACCTGATCAACCTCGGGAATCCTGACCGGTCCGTCGTCGAGCTCACCCTTGCTCTTCTGTGTCACCGTCCGATTCTGGTGCTCAACCGACCTCTCTGCTTTCGAATGACAGGGAGAAGAGAATGAAGTCCTACGAGTGTTTTCTGACGATTTGAAGAGATGCGAAGCGCTAGGGCTGAAATACTACAACTTCCAGTACGTCTTCTCTCATCTTGTTTTTCATCATGGCACTACCTTTCGTTCCACCTCGTTATGACTTCAAATCACCCCGTACCACCTCTTCGNTTTTTTCACCAAACCTCGTTTAATATTACCCTCCATCCTCTCCTATTCTTATCCGTCTTCGTTGCCCAGGCTCGACAGTAGGCTCAGCTAAGACGGAAGAAAGTACCAAACTAATTGCTGAATGCCTCAACGACGCGCATAAAGTGACCAGCTCTGTCGTCAGTGCTCGAAAATATGGTACGTTGTGTTAACGTGCTCTCCCCTCCTTCCATAGATACCTTCTCTCATCCGATCTCCGGCTTGGGCGTGCATGTGTAGGCAGGAGCGGGAAATATCAACGGCTCGACTTTCAAAGACATCGCGGGCATCATCACTTTGGTTGAGGACCAGACGAGAGTTGGCGATTGTTTCGATACATGTGTGTCCTCCCCTTCTTAAGTTATCTTCCACTGTATTTCCGGAGCGTGTGCAACACGACGTCGGCTCCAAGAAGTAGCGGCGACGAGCAGAACGGCGAGACGAAGGGTTGTCGACGAATGAGAGGGGGCGAGGAGGGGAGAGCGGGCAATTCGGGATACGCCCATGAACTTCAGAGTCGGGTCTTTCGGCGATTCGAACCAGATGAGCTAAAGACGACACCAAAATAACGGAAGACGATCAAATGTTGAGAGCACGTACCTTGGTATTCTCTGACCTCCTCGTCCACCTTCTCCAAATCCAACGGCGTCACCTCCAAGCCTTCAACATCGCTTGCAATTCTTTTGAGACACCAATTTGTTCCTCCGTAAACGTCGTTCGTGCTCAAGACGTGAGCCCCTGCCCAGTACTTGGATGGCGAGCCGTGTCGCAGCACTCCCAATGCTGAAGCATATCGCATCCTCTCATGAGCATTTCGACTAGGATTGCCAGCACGAGAGTACGCAAAACCTTTGTCCCGCCAGACTGCGCGTAGTTTGTCAACAGGGAAATCGCGGGGATGACGGTGCGTGGATGAGTCGGGAGACGAGCCAACGTGAACGGATAGCGTGTTAAAGGCATCCGAGCGTGTTTTAGGTTTCGTCAAGTCGCCGTTGGAAGTGAGTTTAATACCCTGAGAGCCCTGTTGCCGCCCCTAAAGCACACCAGGACTCGCGTCGTACTTTCGTGACTGTCGATACTGCGCTTTTCTTGTTGGTAGCTGCGACGGGACCTTATTCTCCGATTCATCCAGACTTGGGGACTTACAGGACGCTTTCCGACAGCAGCCGTGCTGTCGAGAGGGAGCGTTGTAGATTCGTACTTCACTGGGATTCGTAGTGAGAGCGATGTCGGCGTAGACGACCACCAGAGCAGCCGAAAGGAATCTCTGTTTCATTGGCACTGGACAACAAGTCTTCTCTTTCAAATCTGGATATGGTTAGATGCACCTTCCAATCCTCTGTTCGTCTCTATCACCACCACCGCACACACATCACAACGATCTCAATCCTAGCTCTCACCAAGGCCTGTAGCACTCACCTATTTTGGTTCTTCATTCGGACTTCAGCTTGCGGTAGCGATAGAAAGAGATGGTGTGCGCCTGGGATGACAGTCCCGAGATGTGGTTGCTGGCCAAGGATGCTGCTCCGTATGTCACGCAGTCGGGGGAGAGGTCGCAGGTGAGGCACAGCAATCCTGTGACCAACGGCGGACGAGCTTGACCGGACCTTGCTGGTGGGACTACAAGGGTGGGGATAGCGACGATGGATGGGAGAAAGCCCTGGGCCAAAGAGCCAGGTGTGAGGGGCCTGGCTGATTGTGTTCCTGAGCCATGCGGCTATCCTGGCGTTGCTGTCCAGGTCAGCGCTGGGAGCAATCCCGGTGACACCTGCCATCAACACGGTGCAGCGTTCTGGAGCGACATCTCCCGTGGCTATGCGCCGGTGCGAAAAGAGAGGTGATGAAGAAACGTTCGGTTTGGACAAGCCCTCGACCTCCGCGAGATGTTGAATACGGCAAACAGGAGTACATAGGGTGGACAGAGCGAGTTCTAAGTCTTGAACAAGGGGACGTCATTCCCCGAAGCAATGCCGAACGTTGAGTTGGCACATTGCATCACAGCCACATGACCTCCAAAATGTTCCTTGGCTTTCCCAACTGACAATTCTACTATATAAGGCAATAAATGTGACGATGTACAAGTTTGCAACCAAGGCCATCACCTTCATCATTAGCCAGAGCAGAGATTCTCCTAGTCTGTTTTCACGTTGGCCACCCTTAGAGGTGATGGACATTCATCAAAAATGAACATCACGTGTAACGTTGATGAAGACCAAACAAACCCGACATGTCCGTTAATTGGCGCGATTGGTTCTGATGAGTCGCCCCTAAAATCGTATCATAGAGACCACAGCCTACCGTGGCGCACTGGACGGTTCGAAGTTGGGAGTGCAGGGAACTGGTTAAACATTGGTGGTGGACTCGATCTGGTACCCGCATTGCTAAGCGAAATAAACAAACCGCATTTGGGCATGAGGCCCCCATCCATTTTGAGTAATATTGCCCTAATTTGGGACGAATGCTCATCACCTCTAAGGTGGGCGCGCGTGAAATCAGACTACTGATGAATGTGTTCTTACTAAAGTAACGACACGCAGAAATCGTCAGTCTGGCTACGGGAGACTACATCTGACCCATGGTGACGCCCAAAAAGGGGTGGGAAGCCTTATCTTGAGCAGGTGTAACGGATATACTCCGGAGTCTGCTTCTGCGCGTCCGAGGGTGGCAAGACGATACTTTCGCTATGAAGATACCGTCTTGGGGCTGCATTCTGGGCCAACTCCGGTGCGACAAGACCATGCCACGATGCTGAAGTAACTCGCAGACTTGTTAACTTCTTGTTGAGTAGATTTGCATGGGTTCCCGACGGCGAGTGAACAATGTTTCGAGAATAGTTGGGTCTGGATAATAGATGCCTAGCAAGTATACATCGTGGAGGAGACCGCAACATGCGGAGAGGCGTCAACAAACAAGTCCAACCATCGAAACACCCTTGATGGAGCAGTCTGAGAGATTGATCCGGTCAAGTTCGCATTCGTCGCCGATGACCCGCGTCGAACTTCTAGGTCACCGGCATACTTATAACTCCCGCTCTCCGATGCCTCGAAAGAAAAAAAAACATAAGCATTACATATATTTAGGAAAGATGAGGGATAATATATCGCTAATATCAAGAGAATGGAATCAAAATTCAAATTCGTCGAACTATGAGTGGGCCCACTGAGTAAACCTGATGATCGCTCGCCCAAAACCAGGACGGAAATCTTAACATTAGGTATGACTCTGGTTCTACGAGTTCCTCCGTCGGAGATCCTCGATTGCCTTGCCGGCCAATACGTGCAACACCTTTGGCCAAAACACTGCAGATGCAATCTGAATCCGGGTAGGTGATCCGAAACGACGCAGAATGGAACGGCTCCATAATCTACACCCTGGCTTGCAACGATACCAGGGGCACTAAAGATGAACAATAAAGGAAGACTGAATTTCGGTTCAAAGTTTGGAAAAGATTGAGGACTGTACGCACTGAACGGTGAAATTCCTGGAAGACATTCCAGAGGGAATTAATCCGCTTGTGTACGACGGCCAACGACACCCACCAATCAGCGCTGGGTGGCGTATGAAGGACCTTGGAGTGTGTGATGCTCACATCTGCAATGTCGCTATATGGAAGAACTGTCAGGAAGTTGAGGAAGTTTTCCGGGTATGAAAACTGGGTGTCACAACCCCCTTCAATACCATAGCATCAGATTTATACTGTTGAAGAGAAACAAAGGATGAAGCAGAAGCAAACTCACTCGCACACACCCGAACGAATGCATCCCAGATGAACACCCTTCTTTCACTCTTTTCAACATACAGTTTCCCGCAACGGCCAGGGTCCTGGAGGAAGTCGAGCAGCGATTTGTGGTAAAAGCCATATTCGGTCGTCGTCTGGTCGCTGTGAGGTGGAATCTGAATCAATGAGTGAAGGGTTCCGAGCAAGTGCTCTGCCTCGTTGCTCTCTGGTTCCGTTTGCAGGAGCATGTTTATGTTGAAAGCATAGATATNCCCCCCAAGGGGTGGGTATGTCGATTGCATGAATCCACCGTACCGAAAGAGGCGGATCTGGACTAGACTCCAAGATGCGCATGTACAATGCGTCCAATTGTTCGAGTGGGTTTGAAGTTGTTTTCCGAGTGGCTTCCATCTTCAAAATAGCTTCCAGCAACGCCTTTGGAGGCTCTCGGTGACCCGTGTCGAACAGCCGGATGATGGTTGCGGCGTAGATGAACTGACCCGACGCATTCTCCACCAAGGTCTGAATCGTTCCTGGTGGTGGCCATGACMGAGGAAAGTKGTAACGGCGACGAATGAGATCGAACTGGGCTTCCARAAAGAGCGTGATATCGGCGTTGGCATTGTGCTCCACGTTCAAATCGAGCTTCTGGGCAAAGGTGGGATTTACTTCGGGGTCGAAGAATTCGCGGAATACGCGCTCGGGACGGCTGGCGATGAGGATACGAAAGGGAAAATTTGTGTCCAGTGACGCTGCTTGAAGAACTTGGAGGATCTCCAGCTGGTCTTGCGCGTTCGTTCGTGTAGGCGTGGCCCGTGGGCCTGTAATCTTGGTATTGTGGTATTGTTCGGCTTCGCATTCGTCCAGCCCGTCGACAATGATGGCTCCCCGCAGCTCTGGCCCTTCGGATTGACGAACTACCTCCCGGAGAGGGGCCAAAACGAGAGTTTCCATCTGTACGTGCAGCTTCTTCTCGAGAACGCCCGGGTTCTTCTCCATGGCAGCGGAAATGGCGGTCTTTAAATCTTCTCGGTGCTGGGCCAGCTGGTGTGCGATGGTTGTGACGAAGGCGGTCTTGCGGCGGCGGCCAATGGACGCTGACCAGGATGCAAAGAAGAACGTCGCACCCAAAATACCATCCTCTGCGCAGCGGTCTGCCAGTGATCCCATAACGGCCGTCTTCCCGGTGCCTGCAGGCCCCGTCACCCATTTAATCTTCTTCGGCTGCTCAACTTCTCCGTCACCATCCACAATCCAGCGGTACAAGTTGGCTTGGACGGCGACTCGGGTCTCTGGATGACATTTGGGGGCATCACAGCGCTCAGCCGAGTCATGGATGGCACCTGCTGCAACCCGAGCCTCGAGTTCTATATGTCGCGGTAAGAATCGATTGAGGCGCTCAGCTACAATTCTGTGAGCCAGACTCACTGCTCAGTGGATCTGCTGAGGGATTCACATTCACAACGTTGTTTTCAATCCGGAAATTGTGGGCGTTGTTGAAGCTGCTGGCCATGGGGCGGTCGAAATGAAGAAAGGAACGAGGCTGGACTGATCACGTTCCCGCCGCCTGAACGGTTTAATATCGTCCACCTCGTGTGTTTGTGAGCTGTTTGTCGAGCGTCTATGCATGCTCATCTGACCCAGGGGACACGCAAAAAGAGGTGGCAAGCCTTGTCTTGAACAGGCCCGCGGGCACAAACTGCCGAATTCGCTTCCCGGCGCAGATCTGATGGGCTCTCGATTCAGCTCCGTCCTACTTTCACTCCATCTTTCCAGCAGCCGCAGCGCTCTCATTCAGGCAATATTTGACACCACAGGCCGACTCCCGTTCATTCAACTTCAGGCCCAATGCTCTCTTCCCCACGGCAAACTCATCTTCTCCAACCTCTCCTCCCCCAGCTACCAAGGATATCCTCGATTGCCTCCTCTCTCGCGTCCGGTTACCGGGCTTGTGAATATGCCCCATGACTCTAGCTGGTTTCACCGAGTTCCAATTGAGGAAAGGTACCGTTAGGTGCGTCCATTTCAGTCCACGCTTGTCGAACAAACAGAATAGATCCCTGGCGTTTTGTAGTCTCCCGTAGCTAGACTGACGATTCCTGCGTGTCGTTACGATTAGTCAGAACATGTAGCTATTGGCGCTTTCAAGGATCGTAAAGTGGTACGACCACCACGGCTAGCGAGCCAAGACCTATCGTCATCGTCGCTGGGGCTAACGGCTACGTTCAATATCTCTCTCCAGTTGAGCTCAACAGAAATCGAGTGGGGTGGGATATGGCATCTGCCAACGCCTTCTCATCCAGCTGACGTCTCAAATTCCGTCGGACAGTCTTCCCCAGGACTTCGAAGACGCCTCTTTATCAGGTCGACCACAGAAATATACAGGCCTTACCCTGATCATGGCCTGTCGAAGCGTCAGTCGGGCTCAGAAAGCTAGAACTGAGCTCCTCCAGTTTTTCGACTCCCACATCCAAAAGATCCAGTCCATAGCGGAGTATGACGGACATGCAGAGGAATTCAAGAAGAACCTATCAATAGAGGTGGAATATGTCGACCTTGCCTTGATCAAGACTGTACTGGAATTTGCGAAACGATTGAACCAAAAGTTCGTCTCCTTCTGCTTTCTCGTGTGCTCATCAACTTGGTTTACCGGCTTCATCATGTATCCTTATATCTCCCACTTAATGTGCAACGCAGGCTTAGCCAGCTTCTCTGGGCTAGACCCGAAGCTCCTCTTGCACCAATTATTCACGGATCCCAAGGGCGCAGTGACAACACCCCTGTACTACAGCCAACACTCTGGTGAACTGAGTATAGACGGTCTTGGTTGGGTCTGGCAGTGTAACGTCTTCAGTCACTTTGCCATGGTACGTTATACCCTCACTCTTCCTACTTTCTTTTCCCTTATTGTCTGGGTCCAGTTCTGCGAACTTCAACCTTCTCTCTCTCGGTCACCCACTGGCCCAGCCAGGGTCATCTGGTGCTCCTCAATCGAAGCCAGCCCCAAATTCTACTCACCCGATGACTGGCAACTCCGTTCCACGGAGCATTCATACGAAAGCTCCAAATACCAAATCGACTTGATATCCACGACCCTCGACCGACTCGCACTCTCATCCTCTTCGTCCTCCCCCAACGCCAGCAACTCAGCAATAACCCGGCACTTCATTTCCCAACCAGGTGTCTGCCACACCAATGTCGCACACGCTCTCGTCGGGCCCTTCCTCGACTTCTGCAAATTAATGGTGTTCTACTTCGTCCGACTCCTCGGGTCTACCCAACACCCTATTTCTCCCATCAAATCAGCTATCGCCTCTGTCCACCTCGCGCTCGTACCTCTCACCTACCTCACCTTCTTCTCTGATGCCAAAACTCCTCCTGTGAGGTACGGTGCGGAATCGGATAGGTGGGGTACAGAAAGGGTGGGTATATCACCTGTGAGAGCTTGGTTGGCGAACGAAGAGGAGGGCAGGAGGCTCGTCGCGAAGTGTGATGAGCTTTTGGATAAGTTGAAGAGGGAGGAAGAGAGGGGGCCGGTGTTTGAGACTGCGAGTGAGAAGATGTAATATCCTGACATTTTTCATGCCACTAGTGGACATGATTCTTCCGGTATTCTTAGACTCACGGTGCTCTCGATCTCATCTCATTCTTGGTTTGAAACTTTTAGATTGGTGTATATGGGCCTCCGTCGCTACCTTGTTACCTACCACCTTCGAGTGACACTGTTATTGGATGCTTTGTAAACATACTCTTTCCATGTGAACTGGGATAGGTGAACTGGGATAATATGAGCCCGCAGATAACCTCACACGTTCATCTGGTGCTGCGCGACGAGGTCACCTGCCATGGGCCATAACTATAGTAAGCACTCGCCGCTCGCCCACATATGGGATCATCACACTCATACATGCTCGGCGAACGTGACATGGAGGGTAAGGGCTGCCGACTTATCATTCGTCGAGGCCTCACAGAAGCGATTCGTCAACGTTGCTTTTCTCCGAAACGAGCGAAACCAGTCGTGAGGTACAGGGAGGTCAGGTCGGCTATTTGTGCAGCGACAAGGAGACAGTGGCGGTGTTTCGTGCACTCGACCCGGTGAAATTTGCACGTTTTCAATGTTGATCATCAGAGACGGTAGATGCAAAGGCAGACCTTAATAAAATTCGTTAAAATTTTATTTTCCGATACAAAAATCTCTAAAGACAGCATCCAAAATATCCTCCACTCCAATGGCACCTGTGACTTTCCCGATAGCATTCGCAGCGTAACGCAGTTCTTCAGCTGCAAAGACTACGTCGTCGGGGCCTTCAAGGGGTCAAAAGCAAATCGACGGACAAGCAAGCATGCACAAGTCTTGTTAGCTGGAGTACGACAGCGAAAGACAGGCATGGGACGCACCATACTCGAGGAATGTCTCCAAATGCATCCTCGCACTTTGCAAGTGGTCCCGATGACGAGACCTGGTGATGACAGGGCTCGCTGCGTCACTTAGGATGTCGTCCATACCAAACCTAATTTGGTCGGTCAAATCTGCAGATTGAGTTGAGGTGGGTAACAACACCTACCGCACTCTCAGAACCTCCGCAAAACCTTCCAAAAACTCTTCAGCTCCGTCTCCCGTGGCTAAACTTGCTTTCCAAGCTTTCGTCGTCGCGGCAAGAGGAAATGCATCCAGCTTGGGGGAGATGATGAGGTCGAGATCGCCAATGCTACTTCCATGTTGAGGTTCAGGTGACAGCAAACCGAGTCTGAGAGCCTCAACGTCTGAAGGCAAGGATGGCGAAGGCATTGGTGACGAATCCACAAGATCGGATTTATTGAAGAGGAAGAAAGTGTTATCCCGGGAGATCAGTTCTCGCCAGTGAGACGATGCCTCTGAGCCTAGGTCATTGCGTTGCTGCTGCTGTTGTACGGCTTCTGGGAAAGATAGCACGCAGATCGAGATATCTGCACTCTCCACACTGAAACCCAACTTGTCAGTATCGGTTAAAGTGAGAGAAAGAAAACTATACGTACGCCTTCCTTGCCCTCTCGATGCCAATCTTCTCCACAACATCCTCCGTCTTACGTAGACCAGCTGTATCAGCGATTACCACTGGCAAACCGCCAATATCCAGGGATAATTCAAGGATGTCTCGTGTGGTGCCTGGGATGGGCGTGACGATCGCCGCTTCACGTTGGGCTACCAGAAAATTTAGATTTCAGTCAGTTGCGGCGCTCGAGAACAGAACAAAGCAGACACACATACCCAAGAAATTCAGCAAACTGCTCTTCCCAGCATTCGGTGGTCCAAAAATCGCGAGCCGAATACCCGAACGCAAGAGTTCGCCCCTGCGGTGATCGTTCAAGTATCCTTGGATTGTATCCAAGACTTTCTGGACCCGCGATTTAGCGTCTTCGTACACGCCTTCTTCGATTTCTTCGCCCTCCCCAAAGTCGATGAGGGCCTCGACTTTTGCAAGGCTGGATATAATGTCCGCGCGGAGTTTGTCGAATTTTTGTTTTGTGACGCCCTGACATCGAAAGAATGAGCCTCAATTTGGTTGTACAGATGGAAAAGTGACGCTGAACTCACCTCAGCAGCTCTGACAGCGACTCTCCTCTGCCCTTCCGTCTCTGCATCAATCAAATCCTTCAACCCCTCCGCCTGCGTCAAATCTAGCCTCCCATTCAAATACGCGCGTCTCGTGAATTCTCCCGGTTCTGCAGGTCGAAGAGTGGGTAATTTGGAGAGGGCCGAAAGGGCGGCTGAGATGACTGCACGGCCGGAATGGACGTGCAATTCGAGTACGTCTTCGGAAGTAAATGATTTTGGGCCTGTTGGGGATCGAGTTTCAATAAGAGTGAGTTCCCAGGAGCAGTTTGAAAGGAAGAAGAGCGGAGGACGAACCTTTGAAGTACACGACTAACCCATCATCAATCGTCTCTCCACTTTCTGGGTGTACAATCCGACATCGTTGAAGCTTCCAAGGTATCAGTTCTCTGAGCTTTCCTACCCAAGTCATGTCAGTCTTACTACTCACTCCATAAAGGTAGTCGTTAGGATACCACGTACCATTGTAGAAGATGAAGAGTATGGCTTAACCATCCTCCCCCACACCTCCTTCAGCGCATCAGGGCCCGAAATACGTATCACACCCACACCAGCCTTCCCTGCGGGTGTGGATAACGCGTAGATTGTGCTCTTCTGCGCGTCCGAGGGTGGCAAGACGATACTTTCGCTATGAAGATACCGTCTTGGGGNCTGCATTCTGGGCCAACTTCGGTGCGACAAGACCATGCCACGATGCTGAAGTAACTCGCAGACTTGTTAACTTCTTGTTGAGTAGATTTGCATGGGTTCCTGACGGTGAATGAACAATGTTTCGGGAATAGTTGGGTCTGGATAATAGATGCCTAGCAAGTGTACATGGAGACCGCAACATGCGGAGAAGCGTCAACAAACAAGTCCAACCATCGAAACACCCTTGACGGAGCAGTCTCAGAGATTGATCCGGTCAAGTTTGCGTTCTTCCCCGCTCTCCGATGCCTCGAAAGAAGAAAAAACATAAACATTAC
>JANBPK010001571.1:0-29196 GCA_027579435.1 Candolleomyces eurysporus
TCGCGTTCGGGCGGGCGGAAGAGAGCGTCGAGCGCGCACGAGCCTGAGCCCCTGGAAGAGCAGCTGAGGATCTGCGAAGACCCGAACTGGGTTGCAGATGCGAGAGAGCGACAAAGCGCCCGGCGGCAAAGCCGAAGTCAGCTGATCCTGCCAAGGACTACTGGGAAAGCGGAAAGGGCGGGGCGAAAAAAGGAACGGCTGAAGATGAGGAAAGGAGGTCTTTCCCTGAGGACGTGAGGAGGAGAAATAATAAAGCTATTATTATTTCGACTCTGTCTAGAGGCAACGAGAGTGGAGGCGCATCATCCAACTGTATAGTTGGATGATGGCGGCAGGTAGGGTGAGCGATCCGCTTACGCTACCCTATCCTCTGATGCGGTACTCCTTCGTCGTACCGCATCTCGGACCAGTCGGCAAGGCCGCTCCGATTGAGTGACTAGATCAGCCGACGTCGGCCCGACGACAACGACTGTACAGTGGGCGGAGTGCGGCACCGACTAAGAAGAGCCAGGGTGATGACGGATAAGAAAGATAGAGCGAGCATTCTCGCAAGCATAATCGCACTGCGATTGAGCTGGGAAATAGGATGGCGGTCAAGGCAAGCAACGCTGCCCTTTAAAAGTATCATGAGAGGGTTCAACAATTGCAACGAGGGTTGAGGGGTTTTGCATGAACGGCTTCTTTTCATTTGGCTTTGACTCATTGTACACCGGAGCGCAACAAAGTAAGAGAGTTACTCTATACGCTACGCGGGATTGCCACAGGCTTCTCCTCGGGATAGCTTCGATGCAGGCACACGCCCCTGTGACCGCAAAAGTTGCGATGTCTACAGCGACAAGCCGCGTCGTTCTCCCCAAGATGGCCTTCTAAGTCTCATCGAGGCGCCTTCCACGGCGTGGCCTGGTCATCAGCCGTCGGTCGAAGCGCTAAAAACCGTCACCAGGGTTGCCGTGTTGTATATGGCCGGAAGTGACACCCCTCCTCCTCGGACGCAGCCTGATGCTTGTGTTTCTGGGTTGAAGAACTGTTTCTTCTAGCCACAAGAACATGTCAGTATTCGAGATATCTCGCAAACTCAACCCGGCAGACTTGAGCCCATCGAAGGATGCTTCGCGAATAGCTCTAGCTCAGCCCCACTGCGAGGAGTGCAGGGTAATTATATTGAAGTGTCGAGACAAAAGCAATAGAAGCTGCGAGACTTGCCTTGATTGCTTGCTTTCTTCCAGCGATCAGATTATTGAACCGAGCACGCGACGAAACCATTTTGTAAGGAACATGCGTTTCGGATGGACTTCTTTCCTTAGCTATGCAACTATATCAGAAAGGCAAAATCTTCGTTGAGAAAAGGAGGTATAATATACCTTGATGTAAGAAGGGGAATTGCTTGACCGTTTCAAATAGTAAGCGATATTCTATTAATTTCGGTCAAAAAGATTGTAGCTGGTGAAGGAAGGAGCATACCTTCTGAAAACTCTTCTCGCTCGTCAGACTTGGACGACATGTCTTTTCCAAGCGGCAGTCTGACAGGGTCATTCCAGAATTGCCTCGACTCAGACGACCTTGGTGCTTGCAGGCGGTTTGACATCTCTTAGCCTGTCCAATTCAACGTCCACCAATTGCTCTACTCCTAAAACAACAGATGACCGCTTTAACGGATCCAGCTAGCCCAAATGTACTGTTGTCAGCGACGTATAGTACATAGAGAAGCATGAGCTCACATCGACCCAATGCTCTACAACCGCTGTCTGTGGTTCACGATTGCTCAAGCCATCACGCGTTTGTGTCGTAACGTCATTGAAAACCAACTCGATACGGGCGAGAAATGGCGTGTTAGACAATCCCAGTACGACGAATGGTGGCTGGTGACATTCAGGCACAGGAAGGTATACTGTGTTCACATCCTCACAAATTGGCATAAGTTTGGCATGTTTCAGAATGCTGCTAACTGGCGTAGCCTGTGGCCTGTTATCAACGACCCTCACACGATAGCAGAATNAAAAAAACACACATATGAAGGACATCCACGGCAATCATCTATTTGCAAGAGAAGGTACACCCGGGGTTGGCTCTAAACGGGATGAGTGCCAGTAGTTGGAGGAATGGAACGTTCAAAGCCAACTTGCGCCGACAAATTATAAGTCCGGTGATGGCGGCCCGTACACTGAAATGAAAACGACTTATGGAAGAAGCACAAGTACTGTTGCCTTCAGCGCCGACATGATCGCTGGATCTACGCTTTTCGTATCGCTGTCGCCAACCAGAATGTCTAGGTCTGGGGATGAAGAAATGTTCGTGAGGATCTCCGAAAAAGGTTCAGGACGATATCGGGGAGCAAAAGTCATCGTCCACGCGGGTCGGCTGGGGGAGCCATTGGCGGATTCGAGCTCTACGATCTTGACGTCCTCGTCGTATACTTTAATTTCTCGACGGTGTGCTTCTTTTCCAAGGAACAGGGCCAAAGCCGGTGTCTCGTGTGTTCCAAGAGTATAAGTCAAATTCGGCAGACGTCAGACTGTCACAGACCGTCACCGTCATTAACATGCTCCGCAGTCGTACTAGGGTCGATAGCAGCTGCAACAGCAGATTGCCCTCTTAAAGATGGTTTACAACCCGGTCCCACTTCAATGCCGTAATCAATGTCCAAGCTAGGTTCTGCAACAGCACAAGCCTTGATACAGGCATCGTGTGTGCCCCACTCTATGCTGTGGGGGATCCGAGCATGGTTGAGCATACCCTGTAGAGAGGAGAACACTGTTCGGGAGCAGACAGGGCATCGGAGGAGATACTGAGTCCCGTTTGTATCGGTGGTGGCTAGAGCATTGATGTAGAGGGAGGATGGTTTTCCCTTCGGTGGAGGAGGCTTCTGCCTGGGTGGAGGGCGACGATAAGGTTCCCTGGGGTTCAGTGGAATTGGAAGTGGCGCTAGGTGTGTAGTCCGGAGTGGCGAACAAGATTTGAGACGGCGATTCGACGTTGACCAAAACATCTGAAGCCAGTGTGCGAATAGTTTCTGGGGTGTTTGAGAAACCCTTGCCTGATACTAGCTCAAATAACGTTCATTTGTGAGGAAAATAGCTACCTTCATCTGAGGACAGCCTTCAGAGCTAGAGCCCAGTCTATCTTTGCTTGCAAAGTTTGCGCAAGTCGTTTGTGTACGCTGATTTCCATGTTGATCTGTGAGAGGATGTCCAGCAAAGCATCTTATATAGGCGGAAGATTGTGGTCGTGGTCAAGCTTTCTTCGTTTTGGTTCGAGAGACATGTTTGTTTGTTCCCCAGGCCTCTGACCAACATATACACCACTGCAGTGCGGTTCGAACAGGTCCGAATCAACTGGGGACCGCCGACGTCGGCGACGTACCTAGTATACGTCTGGATCGTGAGACTACTCTCATTTCTGAGGTGGTAAATCCAGCTTTCCAAGCACCACATGGTCTTACTCTCCCAACTTCGAGTTGATCGGAAGAACTTCTGCCAACGGGGATCAAAGATTTTCGAGTCGCCTACAACAGGAGCGCCACCATCCTTCTGCATTCTGCAACCTACATTCATCCTTTACTATCGAGTGGTATCTCAGCCTTCAATGTCAACGCCTTATGGCTCGAGAGCGTCGGCCTCGGATAGTTTCCGAGGATCTCCGGTGATCTTTTTCCTAGCCGCTGTACGGTTCACGCTCAATTGTGGACGATTATGCTCGATTGGAAGTTGGCTCGCATTCCAAATTGACTAGGTGACTCACCGGGGCTATTTCATTGTACAGCACGAGTTCTTTATGGTGGCATTCATTGCCTTTGCCACTATGTTATAAATGGAAGGTTACCAGGGGGATTTTAAACTGTGACTCCGTTCCCTGCAACACATTCCCCAAAATCATAACTGGAAGGATACTAGGGGGTTTTGAACTCTGAATCCGTTCCCTTCCTCATATCCCCCAAATCATAGCCCGAAGGATACTAGGGGAGGTTTCAAACTCTGACTCCGCTCCCTACCATCCTATATTCTTGCTAACGGATCACTGGCCCTGGTCATTTTACGACCTTCAGCCTCTCCCATTTCCTCCCACCTGTCTTTCAAATTCCGAGTCATCATGAGCGAGTCTTTTGACGACTGCCTCTCTGGTGCAATTGGCGCTGCCGATTTCCTGCCCCACCAACTCTATCTATATCCGACTTCCACAGTCAACTGTGGCGTCTTGCATCCTCAGTTATTCCCTCATCCTCCTCCTGGTTCTCGCAATTCCCCTGTCTGTTGTGAGGAGTACGCTGATCCAGCCCCCATCGCGAGCCCTCCTATAAAATTCGCCCCGTCTGGCATGCCCCACGTATCCGACATGGCCCATTTTGAAGGCACTTGTGCGGATATCGATGTAGCAAAGCCCAACGGAGGTGAGAACAGAGAGTGCGATAGCAGAGGCCGGTTCGAACATCCTACGGCCTTATACGACCCTTTGAACATTTTTTCTCTTCCTCACAACGCTCTCTTGCAAACCCCGCGCCAGGGACAAGAGAACAATGTTGCTTTCTCCCAAGGAAAGGGTGCGAACGAATTCCATCCTCCTGTAGACGTGTATAGCCATAACGAGCCTTCTTGGTCGTCCTTGGTGGAGGGAATGCATATCTCGACCTTTTCCACTCGCACTATTTTTACTTTTCCCGCCTCACCTTCTCGCAATATGCCTCCAGTCGCAACTCTGTCTGCGATCAGAGCTACCAAAGCCAGACGGAAAAGGAAGGCTCACTACGTATGTCAGAAGTGCGGGCAGACTTTCACCACCAAACATAATCTGAAGCACCACACCAATGCCCATCTCGGTATCAAGAATTATGTTTGCGATGGGTGCAAACGCCGCTTCACCACACCGAGTGTTCGCACAAGGCATATGAAAACCTGCACTCGTGGGCCTTCACGTCCCTCCCCCTCCCTCCCTCCTCGTCTCTAGCCTCCCCTCCTATTCTGATACAGTCAACACTGCCCTAATGCATACTCCTTGGGAAAGGCCCCAGGGTATGCCGGGTAGCGTAAGCGGATCGCTCACCCTACCTGCCGCCATCATCCAACTGTACAGTTGGATGATGCGCCTCCGCTCTCACTGCGTCTAGATAGCGTCGAAATAATTAATAATAGTCTTATTATTTCTCCTCACGTCCTCAGGGAAAAGGTCTCCTTTTCCTCATCCTCAGCCGTTCCTTTTTCGCCCCACACTTTCCGCTTTCCCAGTAGTCCTTGGCAGGATCAGCTGACTTCGGCTTTGCCGCCGGGCGCTTTGTCGCTCTCTCGCATCTGCAACCCAGTTCGGGTCTTCGCAGATCCTCAGCTCCGAGATGCGGTACGACGAAGGAGTACCGCATCAGAGGATAGGCTAGAGTAAGCGGATCGCTCACTCTACCTGCCGCCATCACCTACTGTACAGTTGGGTGATGCGCCTCCTCTCTCGCTGCATCGTAGATAACGTCGAATCGAATAAAAAAACTTCATTCATTCTCCTCCTCTACGCTCCCAGGGAAAAGGCCCGCTTTTTCCCTTTTTCTCGATCTTTTTTCGCCCCGCCCTTCCGCTTTCCCAGTAGTCTCTGGCAGGATCAGCTGACTTCGGCTTTGCCGCCGGGCGCTTTGTCGCTCTCTCGCATCTGCAACCCGCTTTGGGTCTTTGCAGATGCTCAGCTGCTCTTCCGGGGGCTCAGGCTCGTGCGCGCTCGACGTTTTCTTCCGCCCGCCCGAACGTGGGGCGGCATTCCGCTTTGAGATCGTCACCGACTATATCACGTAACTCCCCGCGCGGATCTCGGCGCTGTGCGCATGGACCCCCCGACCCTATGCCCTATGCGGCATGGCGGGTGTATGCTGGATTACTTGCAAACAAACTTGGGAAATGGCCCACATTATGCCTTATGGGAGGTTATGCCTTTTCACGGGTATGCGTTGGGGCGGTGTTGACTGTACACCCANTTTTTTTCTCCCTCGGGATTCATACCGCTGATCCCAACCACCTCTCCTCTTCTGCTAGATGCAACTTTCAATAATAGTATCAGGCTATCGTCTTCCCAAATCATCACGGCTTCAACATCAGCGTACACACGTTCTGGCGCATTCTGTACCAATCCATGGATTGCACTACCTACCCTTATGATAACCTTATCAATTTACTCGTCTTCTCCGGACAGAGAATGGGTTACATGAAATTTGGATCGATCATGGCTTTTATACATTTGTATACGCTTGCAGCAACTCAAGTACGACTCGCTTTTTGTTGAGGTTAGCGAAACGATCTACCGAGTTTGAATCGCAGCTGAGTGAAGGCTTGAACGTTGAACCTTCCCATCATCTGCTCTAGCCCACAGTAAACATTTTAACGATAGCGGTATCTAGTTTGCATAGTAGATGAAACACAATACTGCAGTCGACGGAAAGAAGGAGCAGCATTAACGCAACAGCAAGGGATTGATGGAGTCCAGACACGAACTCGTTTAGTCTGACTGCGAGACTAACCCCAAACCAGTCGCAACGTCATTGAGCGCACACCCAGGAGAAAGAGACAGTCGCCTACAGCTCGATAGATAAGCTTACTCTCCTCTTTCCTCTTATAAAGACGTCGATATCGAGTACTAGCCTTCTGCAAGTTGAAGTCCAACGCCATCACAGCGCGGAAAATGCCGATGGCATTGGCAATTATTAATAATAATTATCAAGGCTGCAAGTTGGCATCGTCATCTGTTTCTCCAGGCCGTCTCTTTCTTGCGACCCACGCCGATGCCGCTGTAATACAGCAATATCTACCTCAAGCCAGCTAACCAAGATACACCATCTCTGCAGACTCCATGGCCCTCAGTAACCAATACCTCCACACTCTTACTACCAATGCAACCCGTCTTGGGACGCGCATTTCAGAAACCATTTCTGAGCAGGCGCGAGAGTTCAGTGGTGGAAACTCGAGCAGCATCACCAACACTCTAGATACTGTCGATGACCGGGTCAAGATTGCAGGAATCAAGAAGCAACTCGAACCAGGCAGCAGCGAGCGAGAGAAGCTCGACGCTTTGAAAAGGTTGGTCGCCGTACGTCTTTCTTCACGTAATCGCTGGGACGTAGTACTCATTCATACGCCTTGTAATTTCTAGTTGACCTCCAAATCGCACCCACCAACCTTTACACTACCCTTCTTTCCGTCTGTCGTCAAACTTGTGGCTTCCCCCTCGCTGGAGATTCGGAAACTCGTATACATCTACCTTCTCCATCACTCTCCCTATGACCCCGATCTCGCTCTGCTGTCTATCAACACCTTCCAGCGGGACCTGAGCGCCGATCCCAATCCTCTCATTCGTGAGTATTTGTAGTTTCTCTGCCTACTAGTGCTGACAGGACTTAGGTGCCATGGCACTGAGGGTGTTGAGCGGGATGCGCGTTCCAATGGTGGTCAACGTTGTTGTAATGGGAGTTAAAAAGTGTGCTTCTGACACGAGTCCCTACGTTCGCAAAGTAGCTGCGTTGGCTATCCCGAAAGTATACGAGTACGTGCCAGTGTCGATGGATCCATCGCTGGGTTATTCATTCATTCGCACAGACTCGACCCATCTCAACTCCCGACATTGCTCCCAATCCTCACCCAGACCCTGCTCTCTCCGTCTTCGTTTTCTCCTCTTTCCATTGGAGCGACCATCTATTCGTTCAATGTGATCTGTCTGAAGCCTTTATCGCAAAGCCATGGTACACGAAGGTGAGTTTCTTTGGTTGTTGTGATTATTGGTGCCCAGCTTGACAATTTCTCCCGTTAGTTACATCAGCATAGAAGAGAAAACAGCATATACGAACCAAACTATCGAATACTTGAAGCTGATCCACCCACAATACCGGAAATTATGCAGAATACTAGTCGATGTCGATGAATGGGGCCAAGTGGAAGTGATGCGACTCCTACTGCGATATGCAAGAGTTATGTTGCCCAAACCGATCCGGACAGAAGAGGGATACGACCTAGATAAAGACCTCAAATTACTCTTGACTTCGGTCGAACCGACGTTCATGAGTCGAAACCCCGCAGTCATTTTGGCTGCTTCCAAGATTTACTATTATCTTGCCCCGAGTACAGACCCTACAGGCTATTGGAGAAAGTTCATCAACCCACTGTTGAGGCTATTGACGGTATCTCAGGAAGTTGAGCGAGTAGTAATCCGCTACTTGGTGGTGCTCACATCGCGACAGAAGGCAATATCTGTGAGTGCTCGCCTTGTCTACTATCGACTGATTTTGGCTGACGTCACTTCAGACTCTCCTCGCTCCTCATTACACTTCGTTCCTCCTTCGACTGGCCAGTGATTCTGTGCCTTTGCAAAAGGACAAGATTCGCCTGTTGCTCAACCTGCTCAATGCTGATGACGATGAGCTGGTGGAGAGTATCTGGTTGGGCATTCTGCGAGAATTCATAGCCTGTGCTGAGAATGTGGGGGATGACGAGGTCATCAAGGAGGCAGTAGGCGGTGTCGGTGAGCTCGCGAGGAGGGTTGGCTTTGGAGTTACCAGTAAAGGCACAGGTGCAGCTGGGACTGTGAGGGAGGATGTGATAAAGATGTGCGTTACAGCGTTGATGGATATGATTGGCAGCCCCTATGGTATAGTTCTTTTCGGACTCAAGTCCGTTTCCCTGGCTAACTCACTACGATTTCCTAGATATCGTGGTATCGAGCGCTGTACAGGTCCTCCAGCAGCTGGTCCAATTGCAACTGTCTTTCTCAACCTCGGAGCTTTACCTGCCTCAACAGCAAACCCCACTCACCATTATTGCGCGCCTCGCGAAACAGTTCGACGATATCAAGCATGCTGATGCGCGTGCTTGTGTTGTTTGGCTGGTGGGACAGTATTCACCTACAGCACCGGGAAACACCAACTCGAAAGCATCCGCCATCGACGGTATAGCAGATTGGGCCCCCGATCTGCTGAGGAAATGTGCCAAGACGTTTGCGAATGAGGCGCCGCTTGTCAAGATGCAGATCGTAACCCTTGCGGGGAAGCTGATCGTACTTGCACCACCACCACCAGCCGCGGAACAAGATACAGCGCCCCCCGCCGTTGATGAGAAGGCACGCAAGTTGGCGCTGTTGGTTAAATATGTCGTGTTTGGTCTGGCGAGGTATGACTCGCATTGGGACGTGCGAGATCGAGCGAGGTTGGTGTGGGGTTTGGTCAAAGGATTGGTGGATAAATTCCTTGGGAATGGAGAAGGCGCCAATGAAGTCGGCGGTGTGGTGTTGAGGAGAGAGCAGGTGCGGGTGGTATTGTTTGAAGGGAAAGCTGGCGGATTGGTGGATGGCGAGCAGGGAGGGGAAGGAGGGCGAGGAGCTCTTGGAACTCTCAGTGCATTTGGGATTGGGCCCTCTTCCTCGTCTGTGGCAACGTCCAAGAATTACCAAGAATACGACGAATTTGAAGACGATGCTGATGAGAAGGGTGCAGGAGATGGAGGGCTTGTGCTTGATTCGTTCGATGAAGACGTTCCGGAGTGGATGGAGAAGGGTGTGGAGTCGAAGTTGAGGGATTCGGAAGAAGATTCTACGGCTGCGAGGAAGCCTGTGATCACGTCGATGGGGAGCTCTAACTTCAATAACAAAGCTGGTACTTCTAGCGGTGGTATTGGAGGAAAGGCAGCGAGTGCTGGTCCTGTAGTCTTGGTACCGACAAATTTGGCGGGCTCATCTGAGCCTGAGACGTCGGAAGCGAAGAAGAAATGGAAAGATCTGGATGCATTCTATGCTGAGGAGGTGCATGAGGAGGAAAGTGAGGAGGAGGAGGAAGAAGATAGTGAAGATGATGGCGAGGGTGACGACGATGATGAAGACGAAGACGATGATGATGAAGAGGAAGGTGGGGAAGAGGAAAGCGCAGAGTCAGATGGTCAGGAAGCAGCGAATGCTTCGGGGGGTGATGAGGATGCCAACGATTCGAGCGAAGACGACGACGCCGACGAACGGAGACCTCTAACACGCGCTTAGTTGAGTTCGGTACGGCTTCGGCGTGAACTTTGTTTTTATTTCATTGGCAGCATTCGGAAGTGAATCAATATATTGCGTTTCTCCTTTCTTGCATCGTTCGTCAAACATTGTCAGTCCGGAATGCAATTCCAGTTTCCCCCTATATGGGTGACCTGACACTCCTTACGTCTCTCTCTCCGTCTCTTTCTTTCCTTCCTCTCATTGGCATTTTCTGCCCGTACAGAACCCTAACTTACAGATCCACCTGCGGTTTTGAGAACCGAAAGATGGCTTCCTCTCAAGATATCGACTTTGTCCCGTTCGTACGAACGCCCAAGACCTCCTCGTCTTCTCTGACCACTGGCGCTGGCTCGGGTCATGGAAGGAAGGGCTCCGTCCCTGATAAACCACGACGCTTACCGCCTGCACCCCCTCCCGAGGGTGACTTCTCCATGGGAGATGGTACCAGGAACCCAGGCTCGACTACTCGCGGCAGGTCCGTCTATCGTCCAGCAACGCTGAGCAAGCCTATCATTCCTATCCCCGCTATGCCCCCGGCCATGAATCAAGTCAGTGGGGCGAAGAGGCGTTCGAGGTCGGCTCCGCCGCGAGGTGGTGGGGTTTTGGAGGCGGAGAGGGTGAAGGAGACTGGGACCAGTCTTGCGCTTATCCGGTCCAACAGTGGTCGCGCTACTGTGTCCAGCGGGACTGGACGTGCGGTAGAGAGTCCTCTGGCTCATAGCGGCTCGAGTGGCGGGGATGAAGGAATTGATATGGAGAGTGGTTCTTCTGGGAAGGGCTCCCCTACCCCGACTGCGAACCCTAATTTTGTTCCATGGGATCCGGCAGTAGGGAAGCAAAAAGAGCGTCTGTCGCCAGCAAGGGGCTTAGGGGACTCCTCGGAGGCTCGTGTGCAGGTCAATCCGGCGTTTGTGCCTGCGCCCACCATACATACGACCAAACCGCAGAAGTCGAGTTTCGTGACGCCTTCGGTACCTCCCGCTCCGACTACCGCAGAAAACGAACATGAAGGGGACCCTGAACGCGTGGGGGAGGCCTCTGACGCTCCTGTTGAGGATGGACTCGGGGCAAACTATATAGCGGCGCGCCTCAAGGGAGCTGAAACCCACTTGACCTCGAAGCAGAAGAAACAGATCGAGAAAGAGGAAGGTACGTGTCTCGTTTAACTCGTTTTCGTTCGCCCCATTCACCTTCCATTTGCTAGCGAAAAGCAGCAAAGTCCTTTCCAAGTTCATCAAGAACGAAGGGAAAGCGGACAAAGTGGCGATCAGCCTAGCGATGAACGAACTCGAAGATCTGCAGCGACTTCACAAGCAAAGCGTCAAGTTGGAAGCAAAAGCGCTTACCAGTCATAGTAAGACGTTGAGCACGTATATCAACGCTTTGAGCCATTTCGAGGAGATCAAGCAGAAGTTTCAAGGATTGGAGAGTAAGGTCAGTGCCAGCAGTTGGCTTTTTTACTTTCTAGTCGACACTGAATTGATTCATACCAATGGCTTGTGGCTGGATATAGGTCCAAGTGGCTGCTGCACAGCTAGAGCAGGCGGACCACGCGCTCGAGGAGCACAAGGATAGGGCGCGCGAAGCAATGGAACGTGTCAAAGAAAAGAGGGAAGAGGTGGAGAACATGAGGCGGCAATTTGGCGTCGAACAAAGGGAACGGGCGGTTCATCTTGGCGAGTTGAACGGAGAAGGTGAAGGCTTGGAGGCGCGGCAGAAAGTTGCCCACCGACGTAGCAGGTTTGGGGGTATCATGAAGTAGTAGTGGGGATCTCATACTTTCGTATGTTGGATTCTTAGAGACGTACTGTACAATATCGATGTATCTTTACTTGGCCTACAGAAACGCGAGTACGACTTCTGTGGCGAAAATATCAAAACCATCTCTTGCGTTGATATGTTCAAAGTGCTCGACACCACTGGGTCGACCGTCATCACTTTCGTACGTGACATTACCCCACCTCATTCCAGAAGTGGAATCCGTGAACCTGTTCAGTGCAAGATATGTTATCATAAAAGACAGAGTAAGAGCGTCGATCGACTGACGGGATAGATAATCTCTTGATGCGGAATTCTGAGCTTTCCGTAACAAGTTTCACCTGAATTGCAGGCCTGGTTTGGAATATGCCCTCGCCTATGGGCGCAAAGTAAGGCTGGGAATTGATGAGTAGTACTCGTGCCAGCGTATCGCCCTCGTAGAAGGCATAGGCAGCGATGCGACTATCATCGACAGATATTTCTGCAACTCGTGTAGAACCACGAGATCCTATAGCTTCTGCCCCGATGATGGCTGCATAGTACGGCGCATTCACATGCGGCGGAAGGGCTACAGGCAGGCACGACCCGTCGTCTGGAGAGTGTGCCAAGGCGATGGGTTGGACCTGGCAGAATATTCCAATAAAAGGTTAGATAGTAGCGTTAGGTGAAAGGCCAGAAGATTCAGCGTACCATATTTGACCTGTATCCAATTCCTTGATGGAAGAATACTCGCGAAACTCCCAAAGTAGAGCTACACCCAGATTTTTCATAAGCGGGGGCAGTGGAGAGATCGAGTTCAACGATCTACTTACGCGTAGAGAGCATAGTCCAATGTCCAAAGTGCGGCTGCAGCAGTGTCGCTAATTCCAACAGCCCCCTTGGAGAAGGTACGGATTGTGTCAGAGGGGGCACGAACGAGAATCATGAACCAGTGCCTACATGCCAAGGGCAACTATTCGTCTCGCCGAGAACATACTCGAGGTCGTGTTGGCGAGATACATGTATGTCGGACTTGAAAGCATCCAGGCTGTTTCTGACGCTTGACTTTGAAGGCAGTGCCTGCAACTCACGGAGCAGACTCTCGCACGGTTTACTGTCATAGCGGTGCTGTGAAATTCTAAGAGTGAAAAGTTTCAAGGGTCACCAAGATGCTGTCGTTGATCTAAGTCATGGTCACCCACGTTGAGATGCGTTCGCCGGCAGCGGAGTTAAGCAGCCCTTGGTCAAGAAGGGCCTGAGGCGACCAGCCGGTCAAATTATGAGAAGAGCGGGATAGAGAGCCACCCCAAAGTTTCAGCTTGAATTCGGGGTAAACTTGCTCGATGGGCAGCACATTTCCTGCCCATGTTTGCCACCTGNAAAAAAATCAGATTGTGTTGCAGGGACCGTTGTTGTAAAAGGCAATGTCTTACTCAGTGACATATTTCGAACTGTCATAGCTAGAATTTCTGAGCGTCGATGTGGTTCCATAGGCATCTGGTTCGTTGCCTATCTCGATGGCATCGAGGACGATGCCGGCTTTCCGAATCTCTGCGGAAGTAAAAGCGTTTACAATTGACGCGAGGTGGAAGAAGCCTCGCATGTCATCGGTAGAAGCAAAGTTGAGGCCATGAACTACCTGAGTTTCTACAGGACTAGGTTAGAACTGCACCAAAACGTAAAGAGGGTATGCACGGGCGAACTTTCTGGTAAGAATCTTGCAGAAGAGTAAAACCTAGTCCCCACTCGCATGACCAATGCCTCAGGATATGGCATAGAAGGAGTCGGTTTTGCAAACGATACAGAAGCCCACTGCCATAACGTTATCTATATTTGTGCACGAGAAGGAACGAACAGCCTGACTGACCTGGATGTTAGGGTCGATGTACGCGACATCCTGGCTTTTGCCCCCAACTCGAATTCTAGGCGGCACTCCAGTAAGTTGCTGCAGGTTGTCCAGAACGTTGAAGAAGAAGTCATTTCTCGTTGTCGATCCCACCCAGTCTAACCAGCGGTCCTGCTCAATGGACAAGGAAAAGAGGTCTGGTTCCACAGGGCGTGCTCCAGAAGTCAAGTCGTGAAGGATGGCAATCTCCATGGGTGCTTCCTTTGCCAGAGAGAAGCAGACACCGACAGTGCAGGCAAGCGTGGTTAGTCGAGCAAGACGACGAGAGGGGGTCATGGTCGTCAAGATCAAGGTTGGTGAGTAGGGGCCGTGCGGCACTCAGTCTCAGGCTAGCCCTGCGCAGTCGTCATCCAAGGGGATGTGTTCATCAATCAGCAGGTTGCCATAATGTTGACGAGCGCTCTGAAATAGGATGCATTGTCCCTCAGGTTCAGGTACTGATGCGGATGAAGGGGAGATTGTCGCCATATGCGCTTTCCGTTCCAGTATATGATCCAGAACCGACCCCTCTGGCTGCACGGCGGGTTCGAACCCCAGTCAAAGCACTGTTATCTCCGCCTCAACTGCGGTCGGCCCCGGAACAGCATCCCACCAATGGGATCGACCAGTGCTAAGACCGCTCGATTTTGATAGGGAGCTGGGCCAGTCCTTTGTCTGCATATCGATTGCAGAATGCAGGATTGAAGATAATAGTGCTGCACCTGGGCCATGAAGGTGCTATTCGATCCATGGAATGATCTGACCATTTTTGGAAATGCTTCAAGACACACATGACTGCGGGTCGAGTTCGCGAGCAATGTGGTGCATAAGAATTATCTGTATGAAAGGCTGAGGGTAACAAAGAGGAATGCAGAAGCTTCGGCGGGCGGGATAGCTAAATGGGACGCGAGATCCACGTGTCCCGCCGATCATGATCGGATTCAGGGGGAGATTCCAATCGTTTGGACAACGGAAGCAAAATCGTGCAGCGGACTCGATTCCGATCGACTGGTTTCGACTGGAGGATCGAGATCGTAGCGAACGCCAGATTATGTAGGCGCTACCTTACGCGAAGTCCAAATCCGACGACTCTCCAGCTTCATCGGAAGTACGAGTACTGGCTAATGGCCATGCCTCAAGGGCTCACAGAATAGTGCGACTCGAAAGGTCTTATAATTTCCTGGTCTTGCGATCCCGGATTTTCAGTTTTATGGATCAAGGAAGTGCAGCCTGGCCGTCTCGAGCTTGGCAAAGACTTTGCGCTAAGCTGCGGCGGGAGAGAAAACTTGATGCACCGAGGGAGTGGTGCGAAGGTAGGCCAGATGGGGGCAGCGGATCCTCTCCAACGTATTCGCCGAATGTAAACAGAAGGCCCGACTCACTGGATCCAGCGAGGGCCATCAGTGGTTAGTTCACGTTGACGCGAGACTTCGGTTTTGGGTCGATTTGTCGTAGCTAGTTCAGGTTGCCGATCGTCTCGGAAAGCTCGTATTGCTGCGCGAAGATTGAGCGATGGTTATAAGTACGAATAGTAAAGCACACCTCACCCGTTTGGGTGATGAAAGACCCAGATCAATGCATTGAGATTAATTCCAAAACCATATTTCCTCACCTTAGATAATTGGGTCCGGTTGTGGTGAGCACCTAGAAAGGCCTTCATCCCGGACATATAATTTCATGGCACGCTATCCATCAGATACGAAGAACTCTGATAATATTAATGAGGCGACAAGATGCTGTTCTTTTCGTCGATTGTGTCCTCCATGATAGCCGTCGACTTTTGAAGAGGTATATGGTCCAAGGGCATATGGAAAGCTGGGGAATCTGAATTTCTTCACTTGTGAGATCGCACATAAGAGAATCCAATGAGAGTCTATCCCTTGACACTGCCGGTGCTAACGGAAGACGACCGTGTCAGTGGCATCGAACGTCGAGACAGCGGATAGGAAAAACACACCCTCCTGATTCATGAGTCTTGACCAGGTCAATGAAGAGCGGAGTAACTTCCGTGCACACATTACTAATTGATTCGAGCGATGTGTTGTGGCGCCTCGGGTGCGGTCTTGTAGGTAGTCGCCGAATGACTTGTGAAGATGGTCAACGCTCAGCTCGAGGAAACCTTCGTTAACTTTGTTGCAGCATATCGTTGACTTGTCCTTCCTGGGCCGTGAGAAGCGTTCGAATTCGCGAATAGATAAGCTCATTTCAATGAGTTAGCTGGCCTAATTGTATAATCAACTCCCGAAGCAGGTCAATGATCGAGCAGCCGTCTTCTGAATCTTCTTTGTAGGCTTGTTCTGCCGTCGTCAAGATGTTGTGGTAGGGTGCTCTAGTCTCCCAGGAGAGTACCGATCGGAGGCTGAGGAAAGGGGATGCTCTTCGGTGTGATATAAGTTTGCCCGTGGCGGCAACGTTAACAGAGACGAATTTTCTTGAAGCATTGACACTGGCTTGTCAGCATTCGGAACGCCTGGCCATGAAGGATCTGAAGCGCGTAACATTGCTTGCCTCACCGATTGCTCGAAGTTGACGATTGAGATAGAGCCGGATTTCGGAAAAGGCGTCGTATTCGTGAAGCTCGATGTGATAGACCTGGTTGAGAAAGCCGTCCAGTGCTGTTCATAGGACATATGGCCACTCATGAGTCCATGGATGATTGCAGCGATGACCAGAGAAGCGAAGGATGGCTATGAGGAGCTTTTTCACCTGGACCTCCAATGACCCGTAGAAAATGGCGGGGTAATCTTTGATCACCTGCTCCACAAGAGGTCGGATGCCCTTGCTAGTTTGTGAAATCTGATACGCGAGAGTGGTGAACGGGCGATGGTGGATATTCCAACTGCGGTCGCTCGCAGAAAAGAAGAATGAACCGCCCGAAATGTTGTAAGAGGCGCATATTTTAGTAACGGTTTGCTCCAATACCAAATTTCCGGTACCTGCAGGCCAGGTTAGGCATGCGACTTGAGAAATTGGGGCAGCGTCACGGATTCAATTTACGACCCCTTCAATGAGCCCCATCCTTGTGTCTTGATCACACTTGGGAGGATCGAAACGCTCTGGTGAATCATGCTTGGTGCTTAGAGCTACCGAGCCTTTTTACATATCGAAAGCTAGGTGCTGGCATGGAGTACGAACATATAAACCAATTTAACCTTGCAAGAATCTAATGTACTCACCGATTGGCTGATACTCTGCAGGTCGAATTGCTGGTGACAGATCGATTGCCATTGGTAAAGAATGCGGGACTGGCTGTTGCAGTGGTGGCAGCGCGACGTTCGTCATGAGGGTCAGAAGCGGGAGGGAGACGAAAAGCTTCGTCATTTGACTACCCAAATCCTGGCAATTCCTGCACTCCGAGTCATCTCTCGTGGACGAGGCACTGGGGATTTGGCAGTTTGCACGCCAAGTCCTATTAGTAATGCCTGTTATCTTAGTTCCTTCGAGATTTTTTGGAGACGAGAATCAAGTAACTCGCCAGACCCTGGTCAAGCGATGGGGAAGGTCTTGCTGAGAAGCGGCGCAGAAACCTAGCCTTGACTTCGCGTTGTGGACGCTGGAGGCGGATACCATCGTAGTCGTATTAGAACGGAGGACGCAGATTGTATGCTGTATCCATGGGGCCCTTCCGGAGCTGGTGCATTGGTGTCTAACGGTGAGCTTTCAACAGCATGTCACCACATTCACGTTGGCAACTGCAAATGACTGATTGAATATCGTCGGAGGGCTGATGGGAAAGGTTATGCAATCACGGAATATTTATCGAAGTTAGCCGGTGCTGCGGCGTAGTCCTTTCAACTTCAAGCCCTTGTTCCTCTACTAGTTCCTCTACTAGATGGCGTTCCTTTTCATTACATCGGCTCTCTCACCTCTCGTCGGACTCGTCGTTCTCCACAGATCAGCTTATTATCCGAGGAGCCCCTCCCCAGAACCAGACGTCCTTGATACTACAGGCAGTGCAGGACCCGCCAAATCCGATATCCAGGATGTCGAGCAAGGAGATGTTCCAGACCGAGGTTCAACCAGGTCCGAAGAGCAAAAGCCTCCTAATTTGGTTGGAATTTTAAAGGGAATCTGGAGAGCGGAAGAATTTGAAGGCCTGCTCAGAGGAACCAGTGGGTTGCCTATATGTCCAGTCCATTGCATCCTCTAACTCTTGGCTCGGATAGTTCTCGCTGGAGGAGCGGTCCTATTTGTGAGGTTTCTTATAGGACCTTCTGCTCCGTATTTCGCCCCGGACCGCTGTGGGACCCGTTCCATTGGATGGCTTGATGTTATGCAGGTTATCTTCTACCTGCCATACATGATGCTCACCTACCGGTGTATTGTTACACCCCACAAGTTGAAGGTCTCTCAATGGAGAACCAATATTAGGTTGCTTTTCAATGTGGCTGAGCTATCCCCTTCACATTCCTTTCTCCGCCGTATTCCCTTTTCTTCAAAACTTCCCCTCCATCGCATACCTTTCACTCATTGTCTTAACCCACTGCTCCCTACACCCCTTGTTCCCTATCTTCTCTCATGGCTCGTGACTATTGGTACACAATACGTCCATTCGTGCTACGTGAAAAAAAACGGGCTGGGTAGACTCTGAAAACTTAGTATGGGCCGAGCTAAAAATGCTGGTGGAGTTCATTGGTGTTGCAATGGTTGCAACACTCATTGAGACGCCTCTGGACGTCGTCATTACACGCCTGGCTGTGCAGAAATGGCAAAGAAACGACGACCAGGACGATGAGACCAGGGCAGCGGAAAAACAACTGGAGACTCAGGTTCGCTCGGACGGGTTAAGGTATGTTAGCTCTTCCGCATGCTCTCTTCTCTCCGGAAATTATCTGACTACATGTCACGTTCGTTTCACAAGACTTAGCTGCAGTGAAGTCCATTACAAGAACGCTTACGATTGCTTCGTTCGTATCATTCGCGAGGAGGGTTGGGGCACTCTATATCGTGGTTGGTACCTTACNNATTTTTGGGGTGTCTCTGGTCGTGGCTTCGCTAGCCATTCGATGTCACCTAGAACGAGTCGCGCTAGCGATACAAACATAAATCCTTCGAACACGATGGTACACGCAACATCTCGATTGATGAATTGGTTGCGTTAGACTGATTTCCAAGTTTACTGTCTAGTTCACTCTCTGATGAACACCGCTGCTGCGCCCATACCAGTCCCAATGCACATAGAAGTGACCAGTACCTGGGAGAAAGTCGTAAGGAATGAGTATGRAAAAAAATCAAAATTTGACATACCTTCTTCTGACTTCGGTGAAGCTCGTTGAGACCAGTTGCCACTTGACGTGCTCCCGTGCAGCGTAATCAAAGGCTACAAATAAGTCGAAGGGAGTGAGGAAATAGGTAAATCACATATCTAGTGGATGTCCAAATGCAATCGCGCCACCATTTGGGTTCACCTGGCGAGACAGATTGGTTCAGTTCCAAAGTACGTTACTTGACGAATGGCATAAATGTGAATACCTTCTCCCTAGATAAAATGATCAGTCGAAATACTTCGATTTCCAGTTCAGACGCAGGCCTTACCTTGGAATGCTGAGTGCCTTGTAGCAGTAGACAACTTGAGATGCAAATGCCTCATTAATCTGCCAAAGTGCCATGATGGTATAACAGTTTAACTTCCCCTTCGACGGACATAATGGCATTGTTCGCTCACCTCGAAGATGTCAACGTCGTCGATCGTGATTCCTGCCGTCTTCAATGCCGCAGGGATTGCAGAGACGGGGCCAATACCCATGATTCGGGGTGCAAGTCCTGAAGAAGCACGGAAACGTCAATCAATCTACCTCAAAGAAGCGGGGGAGAAGCTGAACATACCGGTGACCGCCGTGATAATATATTTAGCCAGAATGGTTAATCCCAGCTCTTCGGCCTTCCTCCTGGACATGAGCAATACTGAAGCTGCACCGTCCGTAAGCTGACTGGCGTTTCCACCAGTGGTGGTACCTTTACCCCACTGAGGGAAGGCAGACCTGATCTTCGCGAGCGATTCTTTGGTAGTGCCTTTGCGAATACCATCGTCCTCGTAGACGGTGACAAGCTTCTTCTCGCCGGTTATTGGGTCTTTCTGGTAGACGGTAAAGGGAACGATTTCTTTCTTGAAGTACCCGAGCGCCTGTGCCCTCTCAGCCCTTTGCCAAGACCCAGCAGCGAACTCATCTTGCTCGTCTCGAGTGACGTTGAAATCGACTGCAACGTTCTCGCTCGTCCATCCCATCTTTTCGTTACAGTCTTTAGCGGCGGAGTTGCACGAGATAAATTCACTCTGATGCGGGCCTCCGTTGTCCGGACTGGAGTTTGCAATGGAAGCAGAGTCGAACGGGCCGCCGTCAGCAGCGTACAGACGAGAAGAGGGTAAAGCGCGGAAAAATGAAGCTTACTTCTGTGACATGCTCTCGATACCGACAGCAAGGCCAATTTCGATTTGTCCCGAACGAATCTTGTTGGCAATATCAGCTACTGCCATTAACCCGCTCGAACAAAACCTGTTGAGGGTTTGGACGGGTACTGTTTCGGGGAAGCCAGCTGCAAGGGCAGCTGTTCGAGCGGGATACATCGATTCGGGTGTTAGAACAGTGCCAACTGCGATGTCTTGCACAAGTGATGGGTCAATTCCAGAGTGTTTAATCGATTGCTACGGGTAATAGAACGCGTTTGAGTGCCTTCGGCTGAAGTGAAGGAAACGTATGGGGCTTGCCTTGTACATTTCAAGGAAGAGCTCATCGGTCCTAACCAATCGTCATGTGAGTCATTATCTTTGCGACATTATACGACAGCATACTCACCTCGCGTCCTTCAAACCACCTTTCCACGCTTTGCAGAGAGGGGACCGAATGGCCATAGTTATGACGACATCGTCGGGATGCTTTTGCTCGAGTGCTGCCAGGCCTTTAGTAGGAGCTGACCCAGCAAGATGAGCTGCGACCTGCTTGACTCTCTGCATAATGGAGGGCGCGATGAAGATGGAAGAAGAAGAAGGGGATTGTTATGGTTGTGGGTTAAGATCGACTTCGACCGGTAGGGACTTGCATGGAACCGGACCTTAGCTGATGTCTTTGCCGGCGTGCTAATTAAAGGCATTTTGCCCCTATTTGAGCCCCTTTGTCCGACGTTCACGCGCTTGCTTGGCATCTGGAAGCAGAAGTTCGAGTCTGAACTTTGAAACACATAACTAAGCAGACGGTGTTCTGAAGTGTTCTGACCGAGGTGGAATTTTCCACAAAATATCTGCAGCGAAAACATACGTGTTTTGCATTATAATATCCTAGCGATTGAACGAGAGGAGAACAGCTTCTGTAGCCCTGAGATCAAAACCGATGGATACGTCGACCTTAGTGGTCTGCGACTGACCCTGGGGACGACCATTCGACGTTTCGTACGTGATCCCGCCCCACTTTAGCCCAGTCTCAGCATCCGCGTAGCTGTGAAGGAGACATGAGTCGAGAGTTAAAGAACCTTGCGATGAAAAGGTACTTACGGAATATCCAATCTTTTGACAGTGAAAGACTTGACACTTCCACCGGCCTGACTGCCACTGAACGAGAGGTTTATGCGAGTTGACCGACGCGTTTCTGGCTTATCTCCGGCATAGAATGCCAGGGAATTGATAAAAACTGCGCGAACGAGGGCATTTCCTTCATAGAAGGCATAGCCCGAGATTCGTGCATCACCGACGCTCAGTTCTGAAACGCGAGTGCTGCCGCTGGGACCGATGGCTTCGGCTGCCAATATGGCGGCATAGTATTGGGGTTGTACATGGGGAGGCAGTGGCGACGAGAGTGGCGTAGCATCGAGTGGTGAGCGAGTGAGAGCTACTGGCTGAATCTATGGGCAATGGTTTGTTCGTCGAGTTCCTTCACACTCTGACGCGAATGCTTACCAGGTTGTATTTGAAACCTATACCTTGATGGAAGAAAATTCGTGATATGCCTACTTGTGCACTATTCACAGCCCTTCATCAGCGTAGGAGCTCGGGATATCATCACAGGCTACTTACCCGTAGAGAAGATAGTCAAGAGTCCAGAGAGCCGCACCTCCTACATTGCTAACTCCGGGGGTTCCGTGACAAGCGAAACTATTTGTTTCTCCCATGACGTAGTCTAAATTTTGGGCTCTTGTCGCTGCGATGTCTGGAGTGAATCGAGACAGGTTCCCTCGAATATAAGCCTTTGTCATGAGGTCTTGCAAGAGTGCACCATTCCCTTCACAGAACGACCCACTATATGCATGCTGGCTGATACTGTTGAAATCTCGTTATCAGCTGTTCGGTTCAAGTTTAAGGTGACAACATACGTCGAAATCAGCGAGCCAGGAGGGGATGTCAACAACCCTTGATAAAACAATGCTTGTGGAGAAAATCCGTTGTTAGAATGAGATGAGGCAGCAAAAGCCGCGCCCCAGAACTTCGTATTTGAAGACGACGTTATCTTGAGAGTAGTAGTCACATTGCTGGCAATGGCTTTCCATCTAAATAAAGCCTATTAGTTCCCATATGATAATGTCAGCGAGCCATGCCATACTCGGAAATGTATTGCGAAACTGAGTATCCTGGAGATCGATGGCCATTAACGGGGAACAAGTCAGGTTCATTGCCAATGATCATGCCATCAAGAACAATCCCATTTTGCCTGACTTCGGGCAATTCAAAGGCCTTGGTTATGGATTGAGACACTAGGTACCCCGCAGTCAGATTGTTTTGTCCAAGATTCAGACCCCAGATAACGCGTGTATCTGGGGAATTGTCAGTCTAAAAGCATAGAGGCAGTAGCAGGCAGCCCACTCTTTGGTAGAAAACGTGCAGCGGCGAAGTATTTGTCACCCACAACGATACTGCTCGCCTCAGGATATGGTACATTTTTGCTCGGTGCAGGGAAGGTGGTTTGTACGAACTTGATTTTGCGTGTTAGAAAGAGAGCAGGAAGTATACAGATCACCTACATCAATGCCAGGATTGAAGTTGGTACGGTCTTGGCTATTTGCGCCGATGCGAATCTGAGGGGGGACACCCGATAGTTGCCTCAGATTATCTAGCGTGTTGAAGAAAAAGTCATTGCGTGATGTTGTTCCGGACCAGTCGAGCCATCGGTCCTGTTCGAGCGAAAATGAGACGTGGTCTCCTGCTATTCGATTGGCGGTTGCCGGAGGACTAAGGGGTATGGCTACATCCAGTGCAAGCGCCAGTGACGCCCCACAGAGGGCGAATGGCAACGCTTGAATGATACCAGGAAGCATGACGAAGGTGGTGACTGTCGCTAGGCAGGGGTCTGGATCTGTGCCCGACTTTATAGTCTAGGAGAGTAGCATCCTTTGAAGGTCGCCTGATCTTTACAATAATACGAGAAGGTAACTTCACTGGTGCTTCTTGAGGGAGATCAACGTTGACAGTCCAAGGGTGTGAGAGAGGCACAGCGTAGCAGAATACATTCCCTCAGCCTCTACTCCCTGGGCGAACAACTAGGGAAGCGTCGTATGTTCACGGTTCCTTCTTCGGTTGTGCTGCCGTCCTAGTGAAAGTCTCAAATAAAGAAGCACGCGGAGAATTCGAAGAGCAGAGGAGTCAGGGGCTTCTTGAAATTCCAGCTGGGAAATATTCTAAAGCGAAAGCCAGGTTGTCAACCGGGCTATAGCTGGAGAAACTAGCAAATAAACGGTAGTAGGCGGTATTGGTGAGTGGCGGCAATAGGACAAGGTGATTGTGAATGTTTGTTGATCAAGTTGGCGCGTCCGAACGCGACAACACAACAGACGCGCTCGCTGCCGTTGTAACTTGTTTCGTGTCCACGAGCTCCACTTATCCCGACCACTGCACTCTCACGTTATCGCAAGGTGCACGACAAATCTCTAGCTTTACAGACTTCTTGCCGAGGATGCGCCTTTCTGGGCTTGTTCCGTCCATCTCAGCTGACGCTGTGGCACATCTAGAGGCTTGCGGTATTCGAACAGACTCGGATCTTCTTTTCACGTCAACATTGGAAATATACAGAAAGCTTCCTTCAAATACTTTGACTTTGCAAGATCTAGTCCATCTTTGCACAACCGTTACAAAGCTCAGCACGGCAGAGCCTGTCTTGGCAACGGAACTGCTGGCCCAAATACAGGCACAAGAATCTGGTCTCGACGCTGAGCTGCAGGTCGGAGACGATCGAGTTGATAGACTACTTCATGGTCTAGGCTGGAGGCGAATTATCGAAATTTCAGGAGATAAAAACACTGGAAAAAGTGTACGGTCGGCCTTATTTTCATTGTTCCACTACTACAACTCTCGTAGGTCCTTGTCCTCAATATCACATTGGATCACCTTCTTCGCCAGGCTAACGGCACCGCCGCTTGGATTGATACCACAGGAGATTTTTCTCCTCGTGTGGCTTACGAAACTCTGAGATCACTAGGCAGCGAGGTACGCCTTATCGTGAATCTCAAAAAGTTGGTATACCTTATGCGGGTTAGAATCCTGATCCTATTCTCGAACGACTCCAAGTCTCGCTGGCTTTCGACGTCGATGCAGTGCATGTAGTACTCGACGAGCTATTTGACCCTACGGTAAGTATTACCTATCATTCTGCATAACTCGGGGGTGACCTGGTCAGACTGGAGTGTCTCCAAATATCGTGGTCATAGACGTCATAACCCCTCTCTTGGGACCGATTCTCAGTGCAGTTACTTCACATGGCCATGCTGTAACTACCGACCTTTTCCAGAGGCTTCGAGCTCTCGCAAATGACTTCCATTGTACGATCTTGGTGAGGACATCCAACCAGCCCGGTTCCCAATGCCCAAGTCTAACGCCTTCCAGGTCGTAAATAATGCAACACTTAAACACCCGTATGACGCTGCATCGAAGAATCTAGAGCGGAAACCTGCTCTAGGCCCAACCTTCACGTTCATGACAGACACGACACTTTGGCTTTCGCGGCTAGAGGAACAGGGACAGCACTCCGGCGAGGTCTTTAATCTTGAAATACTGAAGTCCAGAACGAAGGTTCGATGACTCTTTCCCACTAGAATCCAAATAGCTCCACTAACGTTGTGCTGACCGTTGACACAGGCTGCGGGTACAAGCTGTAATTTCTCTATTTTTGGAGGGCGACTCAAAGCCCCCGACTCGGAATCTTAACCGAGAATATTGAATGGCGAAGCACCGGCACGCAGATCTTCTTGTAGCTGTCGATCCAATCCTCTCCTCCTTCTATCACGTGTGGAGGGTGTATGTCGCCATTCGGGACCAAGGTGCTGACATTTTGGCGTCACCTCAACCTATTACGCTCCTAATACCTGTACCATTTCCTATCCAAACCGATTGTGCCATGGACAGTCATAATTCGGGAGATGTAGTCTGGTATGTATAAAATGGCGCTCCAAGTCGTGCATGGAAATGCAACGTCCTTCCTCTTGCCTTGAGATTTTCGTCCTTCCCATTTCTCACTATGGCTCCCGTCGCTACTTCTGAGAATGCTTCCAAGCAGCACAGCGATGGCGCGAACCCCAAAATCCGTGTACCAGACAAGGTCTTCAACCCTTTCTATTCTCCTCCCAACATGGACGACGGAAACAAAGACTACAAGTATGAAGAATTCAAGGTGAGCTGGGATATTTACCTTTTCGTTGTTCCTGGCCGATGTTTCCTTGTAGCCATCCTTCCCAGATCTTTCTTGGGAGCCTCTGAAGGAGGTGGAGGTCACCGAACGCGGATTGCTCGCAGATCCTTCAAAGAAGAATCTTTTCAGCGCTGCAAAGAAAGTCACTCTTCTCACACCCGCCATTGGTGCTGAAATTGAGGGGATCGACCTGAGGCAATTGACCGATGAACAGAAAGATGAATTGTAACCAAACATGGTCGTGATTGTTGTATCGTCGTACTGACTTTTTTGTGTCCGAAGGGCGTTATTCGTCGCGGAGAGAACTGTCGTCTGTACGTGGGTACCCTCTTACATCCCTTGTCTGAGCTCACATCCGCTCTTCCAGTCTTCCGCGACCAGGAACTCGACATCCACCAACAATTGGACCTGGCTCGGTATTACGGCCCTCTCCATAAGCATGCCACAACTGGCATTCCCAAAAACGGCCTCGAAGAGGTTCATGTCGTGTATAACGATTCCTCCCGAAAACCAGACCAGTCTGCGTTTGCTAAAATCGATCTCTGGCACTCGGATGTGAGTTTCGTCAATGCTAGGTATCAAGCTACATGCTGACGAAAGTCTTAGGTTACATACGAGATCCAGCCGCCCAGTGTGACATCACTCAAGGTTATCACGGGCCCTGAGGTGGGCGGAGACACCCTCTGGAGCTCAGGGTATGTTCCATCCACAGTTTTTCTTCTATTCTAAAATAACGAATGATTGCCGATGATATAGATACGCACTGTACTCGTCCCTGAGCCCTGGGTTCCAGACTTACCTCGAGGGACTGTATACTGTTCATAGTGCAGTGGCTCAAGCAGAGGGCAACCGTGCGGCTGGTCTGCCTGTTCGTCGTCAGGAAATCGAGACCGTGCACCCTCTCGTGCGAGTTCACCCAGTGACAGGGTGGAAGTCTATTTTCGTCAATCCCGGTATGCTACCTAGTCCATACTTTACCGCGATGCCGAAACCTCATGCATGAGTCTAGGCTTCACCCGACGTATCGTCGGTGTCCCCAAGGCCGAGTCTGACGCGATCCTCACTTTCCTGTTCCGCCAGATCAGCGATAACCCCGACTTCCAAGTTCGATTCAAGTGGCAGACCAACTCGGTCGCGATCTGGGACAACAGAGTATGAGTGTTCTTACTGGTTAAGCCGAGAGACTGACAGTAAAATTCTTGTGTGCTAGGTCGCCACTCATTCTGCTACTTTTGATTTCTGGCCTGCTACTCGGCACGCCTTGAGGGCTACCCCGCATGGCGAGAAGCCATTATCTGTGGAGGAGTACGAAAGGACGACCGGAAAGACTGCAAAGGATCGCCAAATTGAGATATGGAGGCAGCAAGGATTGGAGGTTCCTCAAGCGACCAGCAAGAATGCTGGTGGCAGCAGCAAGTCGCGGTACAACGACTAAACGTGGTCAAGTTTAACGGTGTATGTACAAATGCCAATAAGACAGAGACTAAACTCGTATCCTCCGTCTTTCCTGGGGGCGCTCTTTTTCCTTTCGGTTACTGTGACGCTTAAAATGCCTAGATCCTTCCAAGATGTCAAAGACCGCTGCGAACTTCTCTACATCTCCACAGCAGATACCCGCTCGGGTAGATGCAACTTATCGCGGGGGATCGCGATGATATCGATGGTTTCAGTTTCTGCAAATTCACGTCCAGGCCTCAAAACGCAGTAAAGGAAGGGAACGTGCAGTATGGTCCGACAGCCGGACGCCGATAGGAAAAAGCTGGGCGTTTACCTGTTCTTGTTGTGATCAGGGAGAATTCGACGTGAATCCTCGATGGAGTTGAGTGTGCTTTAAGATTTACGTCACTCAAAATTCTCCAGAACACTGGAAGGTTTGCGGCGCAATGCAGCTGATCAAGCGCTGGGATTTCCAAGCGGGGGTTGCGGAGAACTGTGCATCTCCCGTGCCCGATTTCATTCCAGCGGTCAAGGTGCGTAGTTCTTGCCTAAAGCAACGAGATGTTCTGAAGGGATGCGTCCGTATCGAGTAAGAACTTTGTGCTTATCTTGCTCAGTGAATGCATCATGTATCACTGGCGCTTGGAAAGGATGAGGAGATGCCATGTAGGTAGAACGGGAGAGAACTCAGGTGCGGATAGCGGATGATTTGGATACGGATTCTGGGGTACTTCAAACTTAACCGAGTTACTAGCATTCAGTGGGTGTATGTAGTCCTCACGCTCCCCCTCGAGGCTACACTGTCTGGCCACGTACACTACTATCCGCATCGAAATGAGCTTGAGAGTGTCCCAACGAGAGGGCTCTGGACAGCGTGTGTCGATTAAGGTCCGAATAGTCTCCTATCGGTGTTTCAAACCGATACCCTTCTCCCAGTGCTCAAGCTTTCTGTGGGGTACGCAGGAGTTCCCCTTCCTCCGGGTAGCCAGCCCACTGGGGTTCTTCACCAAATCACCATTTCACCGGCCGCATCTTAACACATTCCAGTCAGTGTGTAAGTTATCCCGTCTCTATGATAACTCTTTACCCTATCTACATCTATGTATGGCATAATTGAGCATTCGACTATCTCAGCCCAGCGTCTCCTTCTGCTGCTTCCTTCTCCAATGCAGCCACTCTCTCCCACAGGCCAAAACCGTGCAGACGACCTTGTTCCCAATCGAGTATCCATGATCCATCCACAACGACCGATCAACGCGTGTTCTCGATCAGGTGAGCTGATCTGTGATCATGATCAAGCACGTTTTCGCTGAGATACGCGGAGCGTCGGAGTTTTTANTTTTTTGTTTTCGGTTTAGATTGCCGAGATTTGGTTTACCTTGATCCGCGCTATCTCCAGGAGGGGTGGTTCGTCGTATGCGGGGGATAGGAAGGAAGGAAACAGCATGGTAAGGAAAAGTCGAAAGAAACCTGGAGGCTGGAGGTGTACGTAGGAAATACCGCATCACTAAAGGAGAGCTCCAGGCAGCGAAAAAGCAAGTTAGACAGAGATAACAGTGAATGGACGGATCTACTTACGGTAGTACCGTACATAGAGCATTGACGAACGGGGAACGATGTAAAGATCTCAGTTCTACGTATTCACGGGGAATCGGGTACCTCCAAAAAATCCAATATGACGTCGAGGAGAGGCAGGTATAGAGGTTGCTGTACCTGGCAAACACTCGCAGAGATTCGTCCTGCTTCCCAGTCAGGAGTGAGATTGGAACTTGGTAACAACGATCTCGATGCTCACTACTTCCACTGTCAAAGATCCACCTAACGCGTCGGATATGCCAACCAGTTGTACTCAACTCTAGCACCAGTAAAAATAGATAGTGATTTTCAG
This sequence comes from Candolleomyces eurysporus, assembly GCA_027579435.1. Taxonomy (NCBI): domain Eukaryota; kingdom Fungi; phylum Basidiomycota; class Agaricomycetes; order Agaricales; family Psathyrellaceae; genus Candolleomyces; species Candolleomyces eurysporus. Next base: position 28,529 of record JANBPK010001571.1, read on the forward strand.
CAGGGAAGCCAAGGCAAGAGAGTCCATGTAAGCAAGAAAGCTAGGGTAAGTTACACACAAGAGAGCTGGCTATTAGTGGATATGTAAGTAATGAGCCCGACAGCAAAACATCCCGTAAGTGGACAGGTAGCTGGCAATGCCAACCACGGCAAAACAGGTAAATAGTCGTGTAAAATGCAACGCAAAAAGAGCAGGCAGGCGGAGAAACGATCGCGACAAAGAAGCAGACAACGATAGATAGACTAGATATACAGAGCAAGCAAGCACCACTAAAACACAAAAGGCTCGAAAGAGATCTTTTTCCCGTTCATATCGAACGCACTTCACCTTCGCCACTGAGTTTGATGACTCTGATGATGAGAACCGTAACGACTTGTAGTAGTCATTGCAGGTGTCGCCCACCCGCCAGGCCCATTCCCGACATGCGCAGAAGTAACTGGCGGGGGAGGACCTCTCGGAGCCTGTGGGGGAGGAGGTTGCTGTGGAGGTGGTTGGGGTGTGTGCTGGGGATGATGGGAATGTGGAGGAGGTTGATGGTGAGGAGCTTGCTGAGGTTGCTGTGGTGGAGGAGCTTGCTGAGGCTGAGATTGTGGCCTTTGTGAATGAGGGTGCTGCTGATACTGATGCTGAGATGGATGTTGCGAATGTTGCTGATAATGATTGGTATG